>QBDW01005708.1:0-32939 GCA_003261595.1 Maconellicoccus hirsutus | reverse complement strand
GTAATTTACCGGTAATTTATGGTAATTTACTGGTAATTCATGGTAATTTACCGGTAATCTATGGTAATTTACTGGTAATCTATGGTAATTTACCGATAATCTATGGTAATTTACCGTCAATTTTTGTAAATTACCAGTAATATTATTTATATGATTCACCGGTATTTTACAATCATTTAACCACAATTTGCAGTAATTTACCGTCATTCTGTGTAGCTTACCACCAATTTACAGTAATTTACAGATAATTTACAGTTAGTAACCAATGATGATTTACCATAAATTTTTGGTTTTTCGGTAACTCACTATTAACTTTCTGTATTTACAACAATTACCAGTAGTTTACTACGTTCAAAATTTGACAAAATTCGGTTCGCTCGTTTTGGCATAATGAGGTCGCCAAGAAAACGGTCATCATTTCATATATGAGGAGAGAAATTCCGAAATGGCCTTTCTCCATTTTTTTCAAAATGCGTTTCATGGCGCCATTTGGTAAAGAATTCCCTTCTCCTGTAAAATTTGTAGAAGTGGACGGAGTCCGTTTTGGAATTTTGCTCCTCATGTATAAATAACATTGTACGTCGAATTTACACTCTCACGTGTACACCGTGCGAGGCAATCGTGTAATTACGAGGTAAAAATAAAACATTCGTCGAAAACGATCACACAATACGCAAATCTCACTAATCTCGCACTCACGGACTCAGAACTTAAAACCATTTCACTTTTGAATAAACTCAATTAATTTCACGAGAAACCGAAAATTTTCCGACTAAATGACTTCGGTGAATAAATTTCAGCTTTTCAGCACGACGTAACACGAAAACTTTATAATAAAACATACAAGTTGGTGAAAAAAAAAAGAGGCGAACCCGTCCCTTTCTAAAAATTAAAAAATACACTCCTCGTAAAGCTCGACTGTAAAACAGTAGCTTGATGAATGGACTTTTAAACCACTACTTCGCTCGAACGACCTTATTTTCATTATTCGAAAAAAAAAACCTAAAACAATACAGGAACCGCTTTCGTGGAAAAATTTTTTATTCCGAGCAATCTTTTTAGTTTTTCAAACGACGCGTCCTCTTTCTTTAATTTTTGAATTACACAAAGCGCTCCGGCGACATTAATATTCAAATAGTCGTATCCACCTTGGTATATACAATTGCACAAGCATTTTCGTCATTTGTCAACGTTCACGTTAAATGATATCTTAATTACGCGATGCATTTTAAATATCAATCGGGTAAAGGTAACGCAAATGTCGACGTGTCACAAAACAATATAATTTTTAAATAATTCCTCTCGTACTTCCATTTTCGCGTCCATAAATTTTCCATAATACTCGCCACATTCAAAAGTACCTATAAGTAACGCTCATGAATGCAAATATCGATACGTACAAATTACCACGATTAACTCGATACAACGCTGAATAACGGATATTTCCAGAGAAAATTCATACCACGATACATTTCCAGAGCTCGTATGAAATTCGTATAATTTAAAAAAATACCCTACATCGAAAACAAGCCAGAGGTAATCTTGCGTAAAAAAACTCCAACCGAAACGTTGAAAAATTCTCATGCATTTTAGGTTCAAACTGATAAATGCCATAAACTAGAAACGAAATGTAGAAAAGTGAAATTCTGCGCCCTTTTTACATTCATACTTGTCAATACGGATTGAATTTAATTCAAAATATAGACAACTTTGTTTCAATCTCTAGCAAGTATTCTATACGCGAAACGCGACCAAAAGGATTTTTCGTTATTCGTTACGCTACATGACGATGCGATGGTTCGACGAAAATTCTTTTAAATGGAAGACGTGCATTTTGCTGAAATCGACAGTTTTATAAAATAGAAAAAAATTTTATTACGTTTTGTGTTTTTTTTTTCCACGCGTTTCAAATTATCCGAGCTCTTTTTGTTCTGGCTCGAGAGTTTGACAACTTTTTCACTCGAGTTAACATTTCGCTTTTTAAATAATTTTTTCGATGGTGAATTTCAATTATTTGATGAAAATCGCCCATCCTCGAGAATTCACATCGAACATCGAAGTGGATGTGAAGGAAAATTGGAAAAAATCAGTAGAGCAGTTGAGGGGTGAAGGGGAGAAGGGGTGATATTTATCCCTGGGCTAAGGTTTTTTTAAAACGCTCAAATATTTCATGCTATTATTTAATGATAAGTATAGACAATTTTTCTACATTTTTTTCAATTGATAGCAATCAAGCACAAATAGAAGAGGATGTCTAAAATATTCGCTTGGACCCATTTTTACTCTTCAGTGTCTCTGAAAATACACAAATAAGAGATACGAATAAATTGAAATATCAACGGTGTTCCAGAAAAATTGGAGGAAAAAAGCATAAATGAAAACAAAACCAGTTTCCACGAAAAACACGTTCATTAAAGGTCTCCCTAACATTTATAAACACCTTATCCGAGAAAATGAAGCTCAACTAAGCTTTTTTTTCATGTTCATCGAGACAATTTGTTATTAAAAGGGATTTTTGAAATCAAGGATCAACTTTATGGTGAAATAATCGCAACAAAACTTATTAAGAATTGGGAACATTTTTCGTTGTAATATTTTTCCTGCATTTTTTCAATTTTTAAAGATTTTTTAAAACGGCTCGTGATAGAGAAAAATGAGTCAAATTTTTTGTATTAAAAAAGTACGCAGTGATGGTACTTTTTTAAATATAACATTTTATTCCAATTTTGGCAATTTTTATCATTTTTTCTAAATTCTCGAGATCATAAAGACAACATCAAAGGCAATGAAATATTCGTATAAATAAATTAAATAGCGAATACAAAAACGAGATACGTGGGCATCAAAAAAAGTACAAAGATGGAACAACAAATACAAGCTGAGGAAAGTATTTGACAAGGTTTCAGAGATGGAAATACCTACAGAAATATCTACGAAGGTGGGCATAAAATCGATACTTTGACTTCTTTGTTTTCCTTCAAATTAATTGTCTTTTCTTTATTCGTTCTTTTTAAATTTCGAAAATTTCCGAACCCATAGAACATTCCAGAAGCTTCTGCGGAATTTCAGTTCAGTGGAAAAAATTAATGTTTAAAAAATGAAAATTTTGGGAATATCTAATTTATTCTAACAACGTTACAGTCTTATTTCAATATATCTTCATTTCAATAAGCCACAAGATATTCGATTTCAGCATTGCAGACAAAGAAACCCTTAACATGCTGCTTGGTTTCGAATAAAACAGGATTTATGAAAAGAGCAAGTGAAAAAAAGCCAAGATCGAATTTTCAGCTGTCCACGATGATTTTTCGATTTTTAGCGAATTTTTAACTCAAAAATCGCCGTTATAAAAAATATAAAATTTTCTAAACAAAGTAGTTTTCAGTGAAAATGTTAAAAATGGAGTTTTCACCAATCAGACCTCATTAATTAGACTTTCTAAATTTTCAGGAGTTTTGGATGGAGCTTCCAGCGAGATTACCATTATCCTCAGGGTTAAAATATTCTATTTAATGCTTGAAAAAGAATAAAATGAAAAATCACCATTACACTGGCAACGCTGTATTGATGAAATAAAATATAAAAAATTCATTTCATACGATTCGATCTTGCGGACATCTTCGGAAAAAATAAATCCACGAAGTAGACAATGGTTGAGAGCAATGGATGCTGAAAAGGCCTTCAATTTTACTTACCTTGAAAAAGAGCTTGAAAGGCTGAAAATTTGGTCCTGCTTTACTTTTGAAAGCCCCCAATTAAATAAGTCACATTTCCAAACAATTCCAACCGGTCATTTTTCACTACTTTTCTACCAATTTTGTAAAATGATTAAATTCTCATAGGTCCCCAAATAAGGCTTTTCTCAAAGTCAGAGGAAAATACCTAGACTCAATTTCAACCCCTGTCCTCTTTCATTCAATATCCAGCTCAACGAAAAATTTAATAAATTCCAATTGAAAGAAGTTTAATTCAAAACAACGATAACAATCTTTTTGGCAGAAGACCTCTAGGTAAAAGCCTTGCTTCGAAATCTCAATTCACCTCAAATGCCAACTCACCCCATGTACCTTGCAAGGATTTAAACAGCAACAGAAAGAATCGCGAAGTGCATGCACTTCCATAAGCAACAGTACAGATAAATTTCCAGAATGATTGATAGGATCAACTCCTCAGTCATTGACCTCTTTATTGCAGACGGACTTGAAACTTGTTCAAGGTCATGGATAAAAATACCGCATCAAAAAACACCACAAGGAACATAACGTGGCTACAAGCACGTCACAAAAGCTAGAATAATAGACTACACGGAAACAAAGGCACAACTATAAGACACGAAGGCAAGATTTACGTCTGGTTCACAAAACGATCAACTTGACTTGCAATTTTAAATTTAATCATCTCGATACGATTAATTTTCTTTGAATTTTCAACGTTGATTTTCATTTCGACACAGCAAAGGCGTTATTGTCACTTTTGACATTTTTCTTTATTCCGTTGTCAAGTTCAATGAACCAAATAAACGAAGGGAAAAAAATCCTCTACGTCATTGTCAAAATATACAAATCAAATGCTCATTTAACTAAACTCGAAATTTCGTTTCATTAACATTACTTATACGAAAAGAAAAACTTCGATCTCGTTTTTCTCAGTCACCATTTATCATTACCAGTACTTTAAAAGCCATTATTTTAGAAACCCCTTCAGTAGATTAACTCTTGCCAGCACGTAATTCAACCCAAAGCTTTTATTTGTTACAGATGTCCACTTCTTCCTTTTTAACCCCTTCTGGGCGAAAAAAAACGGTAATTTATCAAATTGAGCTATACGAGGTTTGCATGAGTAAAAAATTCATTCATTTTTAAATTTCATTTGTAACCTCATCGTTGTTAAATGCAAATCGAGCAAAAAACCACAATAAATACTTCACCGGTGTGAGTAAAACCCTAAAAAAACCACAATTGAAATACATTTAGTTCGTTAGGTTTCACTATATCGTAACTATTTCAATAAAACAGCAATATTCGTAATTTAGAATAGATACGCCCATCCATCATTTTTTTTTACGACACATTAAAGCTCCTCGTTAATATGAAATCGCACGGGAAATGGAGATTGTGTGAAATTGGTGAAAATGCCCCGATGCAGCGAGAAAAAAACTGCAATTAATACGTTTTCCTTGCTATTTGTCGAATTAAATTTAAATGCAATGAAAAATTATATTTAAATGTATCGCAGTTCACTTTCATCAAGCTAGCGTCCATTAATACACTCGAATCAATTTTACATTTATCATGAGAGATAAAAAGCACATCGTTGTTCCATTTTCGCTGAGTTTCAGTATTTCGAAACCTAGAAACAATGGCGAACGGACACGTGGTTTATCATAAACACGTGTAACGTATAAGCGACATCTCCAAGTTTTTAACAAATCGTTATGAAAGTTCCACCGACATAAGACCAATGTAAATAACCCTCTGTCGATAATCACCAAGTTTTCGACGACGCTAGGGTAATACTTGCAGACATTCAATTAAAACACACCCTCTTTACTCCTCAGGTAAACAAGCGAACGAGAAAAGAGTTAAAATCAACAATACAGTTTGAATTCCAATTAAAAAAATTCACCGGAGCGCGAAAGAGTGCTTGAAAACTCGACGAAATCACCTGATACTTAATCAACTATCTCAACTCGCAAAAAATCGCCGGCCGGCGAAAAAAGCTCCTAATTTCGAGGCGAAGATAAACACTGAGCCTCGTGCATGCCAATATGTCGTATTCTTTGGCCGATTTTGACACACCTATCGCTGTACAACTTTCACCTGTGCGCTCGTTCTCGCTGTCGGGTTGTTTTTTGTACATACGGCGCATGTACCAAGGGTTGTTTCACTTAAACTGCCCACATACCCTAAAAGTTAAGATGCCGTTTTTCGAAATGTTTATCGATCCGGCGACCCCGAATTATAACGAGCCAAGCGCTACGAAACACTGAAACGGCTGACTTGTATACATTAAAGTGTGTAATAATTCGCACTACGTTGCCAAGTTGATTCAACAGGCTCGTAAAACATCATTAAAAAAAAAGCATTTTAAAAAAATACACCTCCTATGATTCCTGATTTTTTTCTCTCTTCGTAAAAGCTTAAAAAATTATCTTGCGTTGGAATTTTCATACACACGAGGCGATTATTACAGAGGGGCGCTGGCTGGCACGATGTCTGCGCTAAATTAAATGTTATTTTAAATTGTCATGAATTTTAATGCAACATACTGTTGAATTTCAAAGGGGTAGCTTTTTATCGCGTTGTATATTTTTAGACGTACGTACAAAAAGTCGACGCACATTCGCATGGAAAATGGGGAAAAACATCATAAATACTGTCTATACGTGGAAATTAATGAGGCCGCCTTCATGAACCCCTATCATTTACTACCATCAAAGGCACATACTATGGAAACGTTAACAAGTAGCATGTAAAGTTTATGTTTTCTTTTTATTATATATCTATATCTAAACCTACGTTATAAATTCAATTTCCTTGTAGAAGAACTCTCTTAAATTGGATCATGTCTTTGACGTGAATGAATATTACTTTTATCTACCTATATATATTCAATGTAATATCAACATACCACAAATTACATAAACTTCGACAAACATCAGCCGACTTTTTTCCAATTGAATGTAATTTTACATAGTGGAAAAAATATGTCGCAATTTTATTAAAATTTCCATACACTAGTCTTATATCTATTTCATTTGTAAACATTTTCGTTAAATTCTGAGAAAATTTATTTTTTTTACTCCGTTCTAAAAACAAAATTGATCGAAAACAATAATTCAACAATAATTTACTCAAATTCTCTCAAAATTTCGATTCGCCTTTCCTCAAATCTAAAATTTCCTAAAAAATTAGAAAATTAATTTTTTTACCAAAAATATAGCTATTTTATTGTGCAAAAGCTCATTCCTTCCAAAATAATTTTCGACGACTAGCAAATGCTACATTAGTTCCGAAATTAGAGCTTCAGTTTTGAAAAAAATCAAAAAATATTCACTTGTAAAAAATTACCTTTAAGGGGATATGAGGGAAGAAGAGAGAAGTAAAATTGTATATTTGGTCCAGATAATCCAATAGTTTTCCAACAAACGCCTGTTTATTTGAACTAACTCGGTTGCGACGCGCAAGCGAACATCTTCCGCTAGTACGCGGTGGGTTAGCTCAAAACAACGGGCGTTCATGTGACGCGCTACCGTACATCTTCCGCTATCACGCGGTGGCCGGTGTCATCTCGACGGGCGCTCGTTCGTGATTTTCAATATTTTTTTACGCGAAAACTATCGATTTTTTCGATACATTGAATATGAAATTTTTTCTTCTTATTAACCTCTTGAACACGTTGAAAAATGTTTTAGCGAAAAAAAATGTATCTTTTGATAAAGCCCTAAAAATGGCGCCTAAAACTGTTCTTTTGAGGGTTTTAGTATATGTGCACACTGCAAATGCTTTAAAAATTCCGATTTTTACATAGATACATAACATAATGTTTATTTTGTGACATTAATTATTTCTTGAGGATGCGAGGGGAGTGAGGCCTTGGTTGAAAATTTTGAAATACATTTTGGGAGAAGATAAAGTGAATGAAAAATCTGTAAAAAATACATATTATTCAAGTAGACAACCCCCATCTGTGACCAAAACTTCAAGTCATTCGGTGGAAAATTCGTTAAAATATATATTTACGACAAACCCGTATTAATGGGGTTCACATCGGAACTTCGGAAGCTGAAGAAGGTTCCTAATTTTTTTTATCCATTATCAATTTTTACAATTTAATAAAATTGCCTTCAAGGGCCGATTCACCATGGTTCACGGATTACATCCTTTATTACTCATAATTTCATAAAAATCAAAAATAATCAATTTCGTTATAGACGAAAAAATTATAGTTTTCACCATTTTTGGTTCCTTAAAATTAGAAAAAAATCAAATAATCCCCCCTCGCCCATCTTTAATTCTAAAAATTTTACCATCGATTAGAAATTTCCCAATACCAAATAAACGATTAATAATTTTGAAAATCAAAGTAAATTAAAAAATTAAAACGTCACACAACCATAAGTACACAATATCGAAAAACTTACGAAAAAAAAGTCCATAAAGCGAAGCCCCCTGAAGTTAAATAACTCCATACAATACAAACACATCCGTCAATTTTTTTACGCCTGATTAAATTCTAAATTGGTATTTCCTTTCTTTTGAATTCCTTTCGTACACGACGAGCATTTTTCTTGCTCTATTTTTACACCATCAAGATCATTGATTTTAATTAATTTTAAATCTCTCGGAAACTAACCATCAACTTAATCGCAGGGTTTTTTCTGTCCGTTCGCTTGTACTTTTCAACGTTTTAATAATCGTTTAAAAAGGTATATTTTCACGCCTTTATGGTACTATAAGCTCGAGATGTTTTTAAAAGGGTCGAAAAAAGGAGCTTTCGTCGAGAGAAATATCTCCGATATGATTTTTTCCCTTTTTAACACGTAAATGGAGATTCTTCGCGATCTCATAAGTGATTTCGCCCTTAAATATACATTTGAGATAAAAAAAAAGGTACTTTTCAATATAAAAACTCTAGAAACAACATTCACATTTTCAAATTCGTATATTCGTTAAAATTAAAAGTACCGAAATAGCATAATGGATGGAAAAATTCGCGAAAAAATCATAAAAAATTTAAAGCTCGTAAAGGCGGTTGCAAAAGTTGAAAGAATAGATGCCAAATGTTAAAGTAGTAAAAATCGCGAAGTTTAGAAATAAATTAGGTACATAATAAACAAGAAGGCCATTAAAAATAAACATATCGAAAAGGAAAAAAAACATGCAAATATTAAATAGATTTTTATGAATTAATAAAATCGGTCAAAAGAATTTAAATCATTTGAAAAAGTCGCGAAGTAATTTAAAAAATAGAAAATTACGAAAAAGACGCAATTTACGACCAGATGACTGTAAAGGTTTAATAATCCAAAAGAAACCTTGAGAACACGAGTAAGAGCAGAAGACAGAAGACCAAGTTGAAAAACATGAAAATTGCCTTAAAGAGATGCTAATTCTAAAAGAAAGCTTGCAAAGTCAAACAAAACGTCGCAAAGGTCTATGGAATATTTAAAAACGTTGCACAGATTATCAAAAAAAAAAAGAAAGTTCCAAAAGTTTCCAACTTTGTCAACGAATGTCGTGAACATTCGCAAAATACTGTGACAAACAAAAAGATCATAAATGCCGAAATAATTTAAACCAAGATGAAAAAAGAGTAAGTAAAGTAGAAAAAATTAAAATTTTTTCAAAAAAGTTGCACCACTGAAAACAACGAAACATTGTGGCGAATGAGCTAGAAACATTAAGAGACTTTTTAAGTAGAAAGGATTTTTGAGATGAATTATTTTTGAAAATTTTATTCCTTTTTGTAAAACAACTCCACGGTGATGACGTCACATCACACTCTGTTTTTATCGAATTGAAATTAAAAAAAATTGAGCATGTAGCTCTTTCAGCATTTTACATAATTTATGGGGGAAATTTTCAGTAATTCTCTCTGCCGAACGAAGCTGGTAAAAAAAAGAAGTCTGAAAATCAACAAAAAATTTTTATGATAAAAGCACTCTCGATGACGTCTTTTGAAATGAGATCAATATTATATTAAAATACAAAAATTCGATAAAACTGTTGAGAAATTAGCCCATCCTCCTCTTCATCTCTTTGGGCCTTTAATCAGCATCTATACGAGAGTTTCGTGAGAAATCAAGCTTTTATTTCTTGGTAAAGCGGAGGAATTACCACGAGAGGTTGGAAGGGTCCCGAAAATTAAATTTCTAGAACAAACCCAACAGCAAAACTTCTCCCCTGGGGTTTTCTCCTGCACACCAAGTTTTCATTTTTTCAAAAAAAAATTGATAAGTCACCCCTCACCCTCCACGACTCTCAATCCGCAACACCTTTTAAAAATCCGTTAAAACGAACCTTTTAGGGCACATTTCACCCTTGCTTTACGCCGGCTATATTATGGCAGTAAATAAAGAATTAACGGCGACTTTCGATCTCTCGGTGAATAATTGGTTTTATATTTTCGCACATTCGGTAACAGCCCAAGCAGACGACTTTATTCTTCCCCAAGTCTATTAAAGGGTTGTACTCGGAGCCATTACTAGTTGATTTAATGCAATACGATTACCTGGGGAAAAATTACAGAGATAGTTACCCCCGTACCTTCCTCGGGGACCTGTTATATCGCCGGACACTCTTTTATTCGTCTTTTATTTCAAATACCAACGTAGCAGGGGAAATCTAACTTCTCTTTGCTTCCGTTTGAAAAATGAATTGGTCGAATTTCGGCGGCATTCGACAGCTCGGCCTGCAAAATTTCCGGTCTACGGAGATCGAAAGAAAGTGTGAATGGAACTAGCGATGGATAAGGTGGAAAAGGTTAAAAGGATATTTTTCCGAAATGTTTTCAAGACTGTATTGAAAATCAGCGAAAATCGTTATTTCCTCAGTACTTAACATTTCCCCGGAATTGTTCGGATGAGTGATTAATAAAAGGAAATTATTTTTTATCGCGTTACTTATTAAAAAGTAAAAAATAGTAGCTTCTGAGCCAACGTTATAATATTGTTCACACGTAAAAGCGGATTTTTTCACCGAAGTAGCAATTTAAAGCAATTAAATACTATAAAAAGCACGATATTAAAGCATTTGCTTCAATTAAAAAAATACACCCTCATACACAATCATATACGGTTACTCATTAATCTTTCGCAGATCTCTATGATATATAGATTTTTTGTGTAAATTATACATAAACGTATATAGAAGGTAAAAACACAAAAGAAATTATTGACTTATCGCCAAATTAAAAGTGTTCCGAGTAGTGAAAACATTGGAAGGAGGGGCTGAAAAAAAAACATAGAAACGAGGGAAAAAAAAGGTACAAAACGAAATGTATAATTTTTCAAAACTTGCATAGGTATAAATTTACATAGAAAAAAGGGAAAAATATGGGCGTGCTTGACGTCGTAAATATCGGTGCACAAAGTTTATTTCTAACACTTTTTAAAAAGAAAAAATATTTCATAAATCGAAACGCTTTTTCATGCAAATGAAATTATTTGAAGAATTTTCACTTGTTATGTATGTAACGTCGGAGAATACGAAATGGTAAAATATTCGTATTTGTATTGTTTCACACAACGAAGAATTATTTCGAGCATATTTCACGAGTTTATGTATTTCACCCAAAGTGAAATGAAAATTCCCCCTAAAAGAAAAATTTTATTTGACCAAACGCCAATCTGATAATCCTTGTCTTTAGTTGCATATGTGCTCTTACTCAGCGTACTTTTTCACGCTTGATATGACTCTAAAAAGAGGGAATATAAATTTCTTCGGTGAAAAGTAAAATCTCCTGAAAACTCCGCTTTCGCGAACCGTAAATAAACAAACAGCATATAAATTATCAAATGTTACGTGCATATAGCGACCCTACTCTCATTATAAATTTTGACAAGGTTTCGACTTTGAAAAATAACACGCACGACATTTGTGCACAATCCGAATAAAGTTCATTTTACACATTGTCATTCAAAATAATACTAAGTATTTGCGTAAAGTGCGCCCGTTATAAGGAGAAATGTTGGTGAAACTAGGGATCTAGGTTCCTTTGGCTTCTTATGTATAATACGACTTGCGGTTATCTCTTGAACAAGCTAATCTTATTTCTTCAAAATGTAAGAATTAATTGAAATGGTGAATGTAAATAATGTAGCGTTGATTGTATACAAAATGTATATTTGAAGTTTCTTTTAATTCGCAGGATTAATATTTTAATTGTGTGATTCCGTTTTTTTTTACCACTGGAACATCTGCTAATGTGTAGGAATGCGTAGAATTAATTTCAAAGATTAATGAGTTTTTCATTATTTCAAAACAGGAACTGGCTACCGTGACATGTTTTTTCTGGATGTTTTAATTTTTTTTCATTCATTATTCCCGAGATGCGAGCGATGAATTTAAAACGTAATTATTCCGGTGAGGGGATTGACGACGATGCAGGTACAGGCGCGTCTGGCCAACGTTGGAAAAATATTTATAAATTGAATAATCTGCGGCGGGATTTTCGTGATAGTTTTTAAAACGATAAATGACCGATTTTTTTCTACCCTAAGATTTTAATCAAATTTACGCGGTTTTTATTTTGCAAAGTGAAGTTGACGTGCTGTTTTGAAATAATTTTTTATAGGGTATTTTCTATGCCATTGATGTTGGTTGAAAGTTGCACTGTGTAAAATATAAAGCCAAAAATTACCCAGAAATGTAGACTCGAAAAATCCGAAAATACGCCAAGGTACTTGACCAGGTAATTGGCTGTTTTCATAAGCGAACGAGGCACGCGCTTTTGCAAAGGTCGATGAAAATTAAATCACCTTTATTAACGTCCTTAAAACGTTGAAATCTTCCGAATAATATTTTTCGATAGATTGTAAAACGTACGAGTTCGTTTAATTTATCGAGAAAATGAAAATGTTTCTACGAGCGTTCTTTCACATGCTCGTGGAATTTTTTATAGATACAACGTAATTTTTTTTTTTAATTCAAGAAAATTAATACCTTTAAAAGAGTCATTAATTAGGTATCGTCAAAAAATCATAGTATTAGGGAAAAAAATCAAAATCGAATTATCGACGTGAAAATTCCAAACATTTGTAGTTGTACATACTTCGCAAGCGAAACAATATCAAAATTGAAATATCAAAATCAAAATGTAACTGGAATATTGAAATTGAAATATTTAATTCAAAATATCAAAATTGAAATTGAAAAATTGAAAAATCAGAATCAATACCGAGATATTGAATTTTTAAAAATTGAAATATCAAAATCAAATGTAACTAGAATATTGAAATTGAAATATTTAAGTTAAAATATCAAAATTGAAATTAAAGATTCAAAAAATCAAAACCGATATCAAAATATTGAATTTAAAAAAATTGAAATATCAAAATTGAAAAATCAAAATCGATATCAAAATAAGGATTTTTAAAAATTAAAATCGAGAAATCAAATTACGGTATTGAAACTAAAGTATTAAAATTGAAACATCAAAATCACAATAATTATTAAAATTGAAATATTGAAATTGAAAAATCAAAATCGAAAAAGCGACATTGAAATATCAAAATGTAAATTGAAATTGAAATATTGAAATTAAAATACCAAAATATCAAAATTAAAATTAAAGGTTCAAAAAATCAAAACCGATATCAAAATATTGAATTTAAAAAAATTGAAATATCAAAATCAAAATGCAACTGGAATATTGAAATTGAAGTATTTAAATTAAAACATCAAAATCAAAATATCAAAATTGAAAAATCAAAATCGATATCAAAATAAGGATTTTTAAAAATTAAAATCGAGAAATCAAATTACGGTATTGAAACTAAAGTATTAAAATTGAAACATCAAAATCACAATAATTATTAAAATTGAAATATTGAAATTGAAAAATCAAAATCGAAAAAGCGACATTGAAATATCAAAATGTAAATTGAAATTGAAATATTGAAATTAAAATACCAAAATATCAAAATTAAAATCGATATCAAAACATCGAATTTAAAATCGAGAAATCAAACGAAGATATTGAAACTAAAGTATTAAAATTGAAATATCAAAATCAAAATAATTATTGAAATTGAAACATCGAAATTGAAATATTTATATTAAAATATCAAAATATCAAAATTAAGAATCAAAATCGAGAAATCAAACTAAGATATTAAAATTAAAGTATTAAAACTAAAACATCAAAATCCCGATATTAAAATTGAACAATTGGAATCGAAGGATCAAAATTTAAACATCGAAGTTGGAATATCAAAATCGAAATATCGAATTTTAAAAATCAAAATTTAGAAATTAAAATTACAACACCAGAATAAAAACATCGATATTGATGTTAGAACATCCAAATACTAAATTCGAGAAATCAAAATCGAAACATCGACACGGAAATTGAAACATCGAAATGAAAATATCAAAATTAAAACATCGAAATCGAGAAAAATCAATTGAAATATTAATATTGAGATATCGATATTGAAGTTGTAATGAAATCAGGATCGCAATCGGTATCAAAATGAGAATATCGATACCGAAATTGAAGAAATTAAAATCGAAACATTAAAATAACCTAATTTTTGAAAGTAATCACGTTAACGTTGGTATTTTCTCCAGGAGATTGTTTTTTCTCCCCTCCCCTTCCCCTACCTTCGCTCCAGAAGTTATTATTTCAAAAATCCAGGGATAACGAATACACTCAATTTTTTCTCATTCTCATGTGTCTATGATGAGGGGGGGGGGTAGTAGGGTACAATGCACCTTTGTACGCGAAAAGGGTCATTGATGAAAATGTCAATATGAAAATTATGCACGAAAATTCCCAAATCGACATTTCGAATAAATTTAATCCCAGAACTTTAAATTTTCGACCAAATTTAATTACTCATCGATGTTAATTTTCCAAATGAGACCTTCGAGCTCGAATACGAATTCAACCACAATATCACACGCTTTTGAATACGAACGGCAAAAAAAAACATCAAACATTTCACTCAACTACAACACTCCAAGCTCTAAAAATACATCCCTGGCTGACGAATTACTCCATTTCTCAAAGCTCTGGCGTAATCGAGCGTATAACAATGGAGACGACGAAAGCATCTGGCAAATTACATGTTTACTGGAGAATCGTAGATATCAACTACATAAGGTGTTCGACTCTTGGCTACACTTTTGATGCAGACAAACCTGCGATGGGAATTTGGCCAAAATTCCGCAATTGCGCTTCAACGCCGTAATATTCCATTTCTCACGTCGATATTATACTCCCCCTTTATCGAACTTCTTTCAAGAAAGATGTATAATTACGATCAACTCTTAGCTATGCCAAATCCTCATACGAATCTGAGGAAACCCATATGCAAAGAAAAGTACATGTCATTTGCAGAAATTTTCGGAACTAGAACATATACGATAAAGACGCCATAGTTATGTAAGAAATTCACTAAACGAAGACTAAAAGAGGTATTCTACCGTTAGTTCACATAACAAATAGTGAACTGAATAGAGAAGAAAAATGTTTACAGTTTGTTGTTGAGAAGTTATACGGTAACAGCCTGATTCACGAAGTTTTACTTTCTGGTTGGTGTCAAGTTAAAGATCAAAGACGTGACTTTGACTTACCATTCTTTACTCGTAGCCTCGTCCATTTTATCGTATTAGATTTACTTTTCTTTGTGGAAACGTTGGAAAAAAAAAATATTAAAAATTCTCTCGCAGCTTTACTCGGCGGTTTTTAAAATCTTAAATATACATATAGTTGTAGGTTGGAGTATATGGCGAAATTCCTTACCTGAATGTCACCGCCGAAGAACACAACCAGTTCGTTGTTATCGGATGGGATTTCTTTGCCAAGGAATAGCACATGTTCGCGGCTTGTAGCGTTTAACAATATAAATGGTACGGTAATTAACCTCTTGCAACCTTCGAGCGCCATTAATTAAATAACATCGTCGAGTTATTGCGAGTCTGCGTATAAAACGAAATTAAAGGTAAAAAAAATTTGTTTATATAAAATGTAACTAGGCTAATTTTCGAATCACGTTTGATATATATAAAAATAAAGAGAATAAAACGAATTAATTATAGATAAAGATGGGCAAAAGGCTGTGAGAACTTTATTCTAAAGAATTTCGTCTCTTGTAAAAATCTATAGCTTTGGATTGTATGTCTTCGAAGCACAATATAATATCGTTTTTTAAATTTTTAACTTTCACAGTCACGTCTTCTTTCATTAAATCGAAACACATGGCAATAATACCCATACCGAACAACAAATACACGAATGTAAACACCAATCTGGTCGGATCGCCGCTCTCCGACACTAACAAATTATCCGGAGCGAAATCGCCGATACCGATCTTGCATAAACTGGTCACGCAAAAATACGCGCTATCCATGACCGACCAACTTTGCCAGCTCGCAAACATCGCCGTACCGGTCGCCACGTACGCGAACAATACCCACAAGCAGGCTGTCGACGGTACAATAATTCTTTTCGGAGTTTGCTCGTTTTTCTCACTTATCTTCGGATGACTGTCTTCCATGCTGCATTTGTAGATCCACGTATAAGTCCAACGGAAAGTTTGAGCTAATACTTTGCCCATGTTTTTGAAATATAATATATAAAGCGGTATGCCGAAAACTGCGTATACAATGGTGGCCACTTTACCTCCGTCTGTGTGTGGGACTATATTACCATAACCGATCATCGTGAACACCGATAGACAAAACATCAAGGCTGCTGGGAATCTCCACATTTGTTCGCCTGGTATACCGTTGTACCCGTCTTTGACCGAGTTGGTGATATTGTGTTGGAAATCCAATAACACCGATTGCACTTCGGTGTTCCACTGCGATTGATTGAGCACATTCAGCGTGTTGGTGATTTTCCACAAACTTTCCACAGATTCGTTGAGCTTATTGATGACTTGCTCGATTTTCGGGTCTTTGTAAACGCCTTCGATCTGGTGAAATCCAAAAGCTCCTACAACCGCGTATCCCACGATCAATCCGCCGACGCCGACTTGCGTACACATGAACGTGACGATTTTACGACAACAATGCTTAACCGTCTTCTTAGGATCGGTCACCGAGTACGAAGTCTCCGAAGATGACTCTTCCGTGTGCTCGGACGAGTCATGCGAGGAATGCACGGATTCCATCTTTGAACGCGTCTCGAAACTATACTGTTCGAAAAACAATGTTAAATTTTCTAATCCGCTTGACTCTCTATTAATAACTACGTATTATTGGAGAAACGCCAGCGTAAAAAATCGTACATACGTTTACGCCGGTTTATGCTTTGTTTATTTTAATTTACTCCTTTTTTCAGTCGCGAAAACGCCATGATCTTCGTTCTGGACAATATCGCAACAATGAAAACCAAACCGATTGTTTATTTTGCCGAAGGAATACTTCGAGTTGAAAATTCCACTTAGTCAATATACCAACTCAGCGTTATTACTCTTCGTGGTATTGTTCGCGTTGGCGGAAATAATAAGACGTTCTAGATAAGAAACATTGCAGCTCACTTTCCGTTTCTCATTTATTCCAGCTTTTATACTCGACAATACGACTGGAGTTACATTAATTGTCTTACTTCGACGACTATTTGTAATATGCAAATTACAAAATGTACTTAACAACGTAAACATTCAACCGAATATTTACACAAACCCTACATTTTGTTGACTTTTTTTTTTTACATTTTATTTTCATTCTTAACAAATTCGCTATTGATCTCGATTCACTCTCTGTGGTAAATTACTTAATTTAACGAAGAGCAAAAAAAGCCAATAAAGACAAATGGTACAAATTGTACATCGTTTATCTTACATAAAAACCACGGTAAATAGTATTGTGAATATTTTTGGAAAAAAGCCAATTCAAATCGCGTATTTTTTGTTTTCGTTCGATTAATGAGGTAACTTCAAGCGGAGAACTTTGAAAATATACGAGCTTTATTAGAATATATTTATAAGGCTGACAAAATGAAGTCAAAAACGAGCAACAATGATAAGGGTGCTAGAATAAGCGAAATCCGCGAAAATTGTTACCTTACTCACGTAACCGTCGGAATACCGAGGTAAATTAGCTTCGCGTTTGGTTTTCAAATATATCATCAATACTTGAGCTTTGACACTTATTAACCTTCCCGAAGCCAATTAATTGAGTAAAATGCGCTTAAATGTATAAAATAAGTATTAATCGATCATTTTTAATCAGCTAGGAAATTCTTACGTAGAGTTCTGGCTATATTTCGCGTCGCGGTGGCGTTTTTCGTGCGCGAAATAATTAATTGAAGTTTCGTAAAAAGTAAAAGATTTATTTTTCTGATTATTCGTAACGTAAACCCTTCGGTAAATAGGATTACCCTCATTAAAATCTATACCGTTTATAGCCCCATTCTATCAAATTGATTTAATACCGTATAATAATTAGATTCGTTTGCTCTTCGTCTCGCAATATACCGGCGAACTATCTAATAGTTCAATATTCGTCAAAGAAAACTTCCATCTAAGCTTAATCACTCGACATCCTACGTAGCTCAAAAAAAAAAGCGTTAAAATTCTCGCAGATTTCGTGTTTACTTCGATGTCCTCGAAAAGTGCACTCGGCCCTTCCTTAAAATCAACGTTTTATCATTCGTCCTTTTGGTTGTTAAACAAACAACATCTCGTCGTTTACGCAATAACCTCAAAAATTAAAAGACGCACCTCGAAATAGTTGCTTCGACCGTGAAATACCCAAAACGACAGACCTACTAATTAAATTAAAATATTAAATAATTACACCTAAAATATGACTATCGTAGTGATTTCATGCCGAAGATTAATGCACTTAGCATCATGAACCGATTACGAGTTGAAGGACGATACATGCCCAGGAGTGTAAATCAATACGTTGATGAAACAGATGTGTTCATCTGTGAGAATTTATCAAAAATACGTCGTAATTTTGTATAAAAATGAAATCTATATTAAAGAAATGTAACTAAGAAGTACTATTTTTCAAACTTACCTACGAAATTTCAACGCATTACTCCATATTAACGAAAAAAAGAAACTAATTCATTATCAATAATTTCAAATTTACCACCACCATAAAAAAATGAAAATATTGATAGAAAGGAATATTTATGTTTTATTGGTTCTCAAAGTTTATAATATTTACGAAGCTAAAAGTTCTTGAATAAAATATAAAAATGAACAATGAATAACAAAGGATAAATTACAACAATAATTTTACTCGTAGAATTTAAAATACCGCCGAAAATTAATAATTTTACACACGATAAATGAAGAATTTACGTTTGAGATAATTTTCATTGATAATTCGAAAATACGTAATCCTAAACTATGAATTAAAAACAAAGTAGTTCATAAAAAGGCCAATAGAGTCGCTAGCAAAATATTGAATTTTTTAAACACCTATATGAATGTTTTTATGTTTCGAACTTGTTTGGTTGATTTTAACACGAAATATAAATACAAAATAACATAAAATGAAGTATAATTTAAGTAAATATCAATTAATTCGCGTAATTATGAATAAATTTCGAAATCTAATTCCGTTGTACTTAGCGACAATTGAACGAAAGTTAATCAGCAGTTTAACGTGCGCACTAACGGTAACACTGTTTCATCATTAAAACGTGTTTTTCGGGTATTTTTAAGTTTAAAACTCATTAAAAATAATTTCCTTCATTAAAAATTGCATTTATACGCGATAATTACGTGTAATACCTCAAATGATGCGGTAAAATTAACCGGCATTTAGAATAATTTTCATTTGTAATGTTGCATCGCCTGCAATTATCGATTTACGAACCCCTGGAACTAAAATAAGCCATCCAATGGAACGCGATGAGCAGAGCAGAAGCGAGCTACTATAACTACAACTACGAGTACTGTGTGTTATGTGTTTCCACCATGATTGTTTTTACCTTTTAACTCGGCCTTTTTATGTGAAGAAATAGTGTATTAAGTGAATTATTTTACAGTTTTAACTATTTAATATCGCGTATTATATTGTGCTTGGTGTTGTGGTGATCGCAGCTTTTTCACATCGCTGAATCAAGACTCCAGTACCACGTATAGCAAATTACAGGTAAGATGAGTGATAATGTCCGTAGGCCTATAATAACCACAAATGGTCAGCTTTGGTGGTTATATTCGCATTTTTCGTGGTACATTTACATTTACGAGGTATATTTTCAATATGTGAAATCGCGAAGATACCATATCGGTGGAATTTTTTCACATCGCGGGTCACTATCCTACAGGTTTCAATAGGTGAACTAATTCCTCGAGACGAGAATTTCGCTGGAAACAGCTCGTTTGAATAATCAAAATTCTTCGATATTCGGGTTTTCTGACGTTTATGTTTTTTCGTATTCGGTTGCATATTCCGGGTGATTTTTATTTCTATGGTGAAGTTCGACTAGTAACGGAAACTGTCGATTTTTTTTTATAAGATTTATTTCAGGAATTTATCATGTCGTTGGTGTATTATCTTGAGGAACTATAATTACAGTGAATTGCGTTATCGTAATGATAACTGTAACAATAATCTAATTACCATATGTTATCTATTCGTTTTATTATTAATTTATTGCATCATAATGTATAGTAAACAAATCGCCGCATCTTAATTCCCGGATCTTAAGCAAAAAAAAATGGCGATAATTTAAAAAATCTTATCTCGTAACCAATTCAAAGCTGATCATATAAATAATTTCACGTTGTCGATTAATTATTTACATAATGGTTTTACACGATAAACACCTTGTTAATGAAATTCACTTAGTTATATTGTTAATTCGAATCGCGTTACTTGTATTTTCTCGATGAAAATTTTTATCTGCTAATCGCATCGAACAGCGTGAGAAGATCGATGTAATTTATGGAGGAAAAAATGTCGAAGTATGTTAATTCCTTTCGAAGGCGTGTGCGGTACTTTTAATTGGAATATTATTGTTACATAAAATAATGCTCGACGCGTAATACGTAATTAATGTTTTCGCTCGTATTTCTTCAAGAGTAAAAGTGTTTCGGTTTTGATGCGCTATTGCTGTTTTAATTACTCTCAAAGAGGTAAAAAATACTCCAGCGTCCGCGTTATATATTCAAGGATTTCCTATTAATTTTCTAATTTTCAAAGCGTTCATCTTGATTGGCTGCGAATGCGGAAACAAATAATGTCGTGTGGTTGACTTATTACTCATTGCAAAATGTGTTGAATCAGGTATTTATGCGGCGTTTTGTATCCGACAATTGACATTCTACGACCAACAATGAAGTAATATGTAATGAATCGTATTACATCGATTGCGTACTTGTCATCGTGACGAAGAAATCATTAAGATGATTGTAAAAAAAAAATCGTTCGATAAAACGGCGAATTTCTTCCTCGAAGATCATTTTAATTAACGTTGTTTCGAAACGAAATACAGTATGTCGAAAAATTACACGATAAATTTACAACTTTGGTGGTATTTAAGCCGTTATAAATCTTGGTAAATTCATTCCAAAGTTATATGGCGGATTACAGTTATGGATAAAAATTGCCCCAACAAAATATGGGATCATCGCGTGGTAAAATAAAATCAATGTAATTGACGCCAATTTTGATAAAATTTACCCCAGAGAATGGGAAATATAAAGAAGGCTATTTTTCAGTTTTATTTTTTCCACCCTATAGCGCTTTTTTTTTCGCGATAGCCACGAAAAAGTGCAGCTGCAAAGTGAGACTGATGTTGGAGAATTAATCATTCGGTATGTTTCACGTTGTGAAGGATTGTTTATGAGGGTTTTGTTGAAAAATACCGAGTTTTCGGTCATTCGATGAAAAATGACAATGGAGAATTTCTCCTAGGAAGTAACATTTTATATGGGCGAAGTTTTACGAGTATTTTTATGTAATTGCAACGAAGTTGGCATTAGATTACCTTTTTTTGTGCTCTAATTGACGATAGTTTGGCTTATTTCTATAATTAGATTCTACTTTATCGCGAGATAATTACCGATAATTATTTCAAGGATGTTGTACGCGTAATACGATGAAAAATTTCATTGGAAATTGAACGACCTGGTTGAGATATCGATGTCAGTAATTAATATCCGTGGGAAATAAATCGATACAATGTTTTAATCGAGTTCGCGTAGTTTTCACCGATTATAAGAGAAATTTACGTACAAGTGGTAAATATAGCGTATGTTAATTATCGGTGTCGTAGTTCATCGAGGTCAACAGAAGCTCAAATTTTCGCGTAAATTTTACTAGAGATTTTTTTAACGCGATAGGAAGTCATGTCGGGATGCCCACAGATGAATTTATCTGCTGGAGTATTTCACGTGGGATTTTCGGTATGATTTAATTTCTATGGCGAATGAAAAAAAATGGATATAAATATCCGAATAGTGGAAAAAAATTATGAAATTTTAAACTAATTTTAGACCGATATAGACATTAGGTCGCCTTGAAGAAATCCTCTTGGAATATGTGAGTTTTTTCTTAGCGAAGACCGAGTATGACCTTCTCTGGTGTAATATTTGCAATTTTGATGACTCAGAATCGAAGGCGCATTCTAAGGAGAGGCTGTGAGATATGCTTTCCTCAAAAAATCCTCTGAATTTTGTTTAAAAATTAATTTTGTATTGTGAAGTGGAACGATACAGAGAAAAGATGGGTTTTGAGTTGCTCGTGTTGTGTGTTGTAGTGTTTTTCTTGTTTTCAAGGTCAAATTAAGTTTTGAATAAAGTTCGTTAGCTTTGTAGTTTTTTTTGCCATTTACAAAATATTCTACAAGTGGCCGGTTCAGATTTGAATGGAAGTTGGATTTTTGGAAATGACGTGTTGAAAAATCCTCATAACTGAAATTTTGACAGTTTCATTTTACTTTTTGATTTTTGGCGAATTTTCAAAAACCCAAAAAATCAGAATTTCTATTGTAAATACGAAAGATTTGAAAAAATTAAAATTATTTATAATTTTTTCTTCGTAATTCGAGATCCTGAATTGGAATCTCGCATCGCCAAGTCACTCTGGAGCCTCCAGCGTTATTTCAATTTTTTCCAGAATTTTCAAAATGCTTCAAAAATCGTCTATATGAGATTGCATAGCTAAAAATTTGATTCCTGTCTATTTCCCATCGCCTCAATCAAATTATCGTTATTTCCAGAAATTCCGTCCAATTTCGAAAGAGGTTTTTTGAATTTCAATAATATATTCTACGTATTATGAAAAAACCGGGCTAAAAGTTATCCCAACTGAAATGCTAATTTTTTTGGAGTAGATTTCTTTGGGTGCAAATTTCTTGAATTTTCTTTCAGTGATTTTTTCAGCAGGAATGGAATCACCTTTGTTTTTTTGATTTGTTATATTTCTCCTGTTTATTTACTGAGGAACCTCTCGACGTGTCTGTCTAGGATTTGAACAGGAGTTGGATTTTTGTAAAGAGCATGTAACAAAAATCCAAACACCAAAATTTTAACTGCCCAAGTTGACTTTTTGATTTTTGTCGAATTTCTGAAATTTGAAAATTACAAAATTTCTATTAAAAATAGAGAATCGAAAAAAAAAATCTTGAAAAATAATTTTAAATCGCACAAAACCTACTGTTCCCCTAATTTGAATTCGCTGAATCCGAAAATCGCATTGGTAAGCCGTTCTGGAGCCTCCAGCGCGATTTTCATTTTTCTCCAGGAGGTTTGAAATGCTCCAGAAAGCGTGCATTTGAGATTGGACAGCTAAAAACTTTGTTCCCCTCTTATTCCCGACCTAACCGACTTGACCCCATTTTCGAGAAATTCCTGCCGAATACCTCAAGTGGGTTTTCCTGAACCAGTTTTTTCATAGCAAAGTATTACGAATTGAAAAAAATTCACTATCTTGTCGACGCATGCTGGAATTGATCAAAAAACAGTTTTCTCCTTAATTCGAACCCGCTGAATTCGAAATCGCATCGGCGAGCCGTTCCGGAGACTCCAGCGCAATTTTAATTTTTCTCCAGGAACTTTGAAATGCTCCGAATAGAAAAGAAATCTGTATTTCGTCGACGCATGCTGGAATCGACTAAAAAATGGCTCGAATTAGCGCGAAAACTTTTTCAATGAATTCCAGCATGCGTCGAATGATTTTTTTTTCAGTTCGGAGCATTTCAAAGTTCCTGGAGAAAAATGAAAATCGCGCTGGAGGCTCCACAACGGCTCGTCGATGCGATTTTCGTATTCTGCGGGTCCAAATTAGGAGAAAAGGATGTTTTACGCGATTTAAAATTATTTTCCAAGATTTTTTTTTTTGATTCTCTATTTTTAATAGAAATTTTGTATATTTCTAATTTCAAACATTCGACAAAAACCAAAAAGTCAATTTGGCCAACTGAAATTTTGATTTTGATGGCTTTTTGACATGCTCTTTCCAAAAATTCAACTCTTGTTCAAATCCGAACCAGACACGTTAATAGGGTCCCTTGGTAGTACGAATTCATTTTGTTTTGTTTTTTTTGCTAAATATGCATAACTGTTAAATGTGGACGTTAAAGGCCGAAGATGTGGGGGTCTTCAAAAATAAACTTATTGATTTATCGATTGATCTGTCAAATAATTACACTCTCGATTAAATCCAAAAGCACGTTTATTTTGGTTGATTGTGCTGTTGAACGAAATTTTCCCGGAATCTATGATTTGTCAGAGTTGTAAAGTTTGGTTATTCATTTGTGATAAAATAATATCGAAATGATAAGAGGAGGTGAAGGAAGTGAGTAGGTATGTAGTGTAATATGTAGTATTATACGAGATATTTGTTAGTTCGTTGACCTTTGGTCCATTGAATTTGCGCTTGATAAGTGCTATGATAAATGTTGACGTGTCGCTTTATCATTTTTACTCGAGTATTTTGATATAACTCGAGTGAATAAATGGGGGAAAAAATATGAATATTGAATTTCGATTTTTCGAGTGTTTAAAACTGTACCGAAATTCGATTTTTTTGATTTTCTCGATAATTAAAAATGTTATTTTTATACCCACGAAATAACAGCTTTATCTTGTATTATTTTTACTATCACTTGTCGGTCTTAGAGATCATGGACGTTAAGGCCCGCTTAATAAAAATTTTCTGAATAGAGAGAGCATTCCATCAAACGAAATCCATCAAAATTTTGCCCTAAAAATATCCCCAAATCGTGTAATTTGCCAACTTAATTGCAACGGTGCAGATATGGCGCTAGTAAAATTAATATAAAACGGCTTCACGTCGAAGCGACCTTGCGAATTGGAGCTATTTCCTAACCGGGCCCACTAAGAGGTATATCCTTTCGAAAGTATTCGGTCGCTTTGAAAGGCATAAAAGCGTGAAATTAGGTTTTTTCCGTATATTTAGCTTGCTGGCCAGACAAGAAAGGACGCCGTAGCCGCCCCTTGTCGCCGTATGAGCAAAAAAAGGGCCGATTTGTCGAAAATTATTCGTATTGGTGACGAGAGTGCTTAATTCGTGCACGGGACCCGTTCGTGAAACCATTAGGCGTTTCTCGAATGCAGAAAAATTTTTCAGCTGAAACAATGCAAGCAGCAGGGACGAGGGAGAAAGGTAATAGATTTCGCGTAACATGGTGGAAATTGGTAGAATACAAAAAGGGAACGACGTTTGGGTATAAAGAGCCCTTTGAATTGGTGTCGGGAGCTATTCAGGTAGCCGAAGTATACACGACGTAGATCACACGTGTATGCAGATATACCGGCGTATATTTTAAATAAAGATGGTAACGGCGCTGTGTGAGATGGACGGACAAAGAGATGGCGAAAAAGGGCGGTAAAGTGAGAGACGATTTTTAAATGCCCCGTCTACGGGCACGTTGGCAAGATGAATTCGGTGTATAGAAGGAAATCATCGAAGCATTGGCAACGGCGTGCATAAGATCGTGTGTTTTAAACGTACCCAAATGAAATCAACCGAATACGTTGCGAATTCTTTGGTCTATTGTATAGGTCGAAAATGCATGTAAATTGGAGAACCGATCGTGGGCTGTGTGATGGAAACGATGGCCATGGTGCAATATGCACGCAGCGTAATACCGTGGAAAGTTGCAAGTTTAATTGGAAAACACGACGGAGGTGTACATGTTTATGCGGATAGCCGAGCTCGATGTTAACGCTGATGATTAATCTTGCGAGGGCATGTTTGAAAATGGGAAATACCCCGAACGGGGAAAAAGGCGGGCGATAAATTCGAGACGCCGATGCGGATGGCGCTCCGATGATGCGAGGCTAATTGGAGCGTGTTTTTCGCAAATTTAACCGATATGCGGTTTCGCAATTAGTCGATTTTTTAGCGTATTACGGAAACGAGCTAGTATGTAGTTTATCGTCGTTATTGTAGTATTTTTCATTAGAAATAGCGCAGCGCAGAGATTACGTCGAAATGTAAGAGGAAAAAACCGGCGTCGTAATGCGGATGAAATAAATTTAATAACTCGCGGACGAAGCGAATAAATTGATTTAAAACGGCCCTGTAAGTGTAAGACTCGAGACGGCCCACGAATAATACATAATAAGACGTTGGTGAATAATGAATTTACTCGTATACCGGTCAACCCGAAATGGCTGCGAGAGGAAGACGGATAATCAACGTTAATATGGGGGGAGGGCGCATGTAGAAAAGGAAGAAAAGGAAATATTTTACGCGAATCGTCCTACGGGTTTGTCGTCTTTATGCGTACAATGGAAGAAATAAATTGGTAATTAATGAGATACACACCAAGTGTCGGATTGGTTGGAATGTTTTTTTCTCGGGTTGCAGGATGTGCGGTGATTTCTCAACGAGCATGAGAGAATTAAAGTGAATTATTTTTTCGATTTGGAAAATTTTCAGCCTGTTTTTTGCAAATGTCGAAGTTGGTTTTGTGTAATTCGAGGCGTGGTCGTGATTGTGGTTTTTCTCACGTGGGTTGTTCGTAAAGGAAAATTTCGCAGAATTGGAATTTGCACCGTTATTTTTTTCCAAGAAGTAATTTCTTTTTTAAATATTTTTCAAAATGAAATTCGCATTTTCAATCTTCGCATTTTCAATCATTTTTTTCAAATGTTGATAATTTTTTCGGTATTTTTCCATGGGGTTTTTCCATTATTTTTACGTCTCTGGCGGATTGTCATTTTACGAAAAATTGAATACCATTTGAAATATGTAAAGTCGAGGATTTTGTTGGGAAATACAAATAAAATGGAAAAATCCATTCGAACAAGTTTTCAAAATATTTTGGAATTTAAAAAAAAAAATCTCCTCGAGCTGTCAATGGTAACACTGATAAAAGAACGAATGTTTCTTGATAATCTGCTGTGAACGTCGAAAAATGTGAAATTTCCATGATAAAGAAGTCAGGTCAGTGGTTTAAATGAGCGTTAAATAACATAATCTGTAAGATAAGTCACGAAAAAATGGCACAAAAGTTGAATTTTCGCATAAATGGGTGTTTTATGAATGGCGAAGAAGGCTATTTAGGTCGCGAAAATGTAACACTTCGATTAGTCATCGGTGCAAATGGTACGAATTCTTTGTTTATTGAATCGGAATTTTAATTTTGTTGGAAAAAGTGAATAAATATGTGATGTGAATGAAGTCGAGGTTTATGTTGAGCTTGTGTCTGAATGAAGGTGATTTCTGCTCAAATTTTTTTGAAGCATTTTTTTGCGGGATATTTTGTGTGAATTTATTTATTTGTGATGGAATCAACGATCGGTGGGATATTTGGGGAAATTAGTGAGGGGGAGATGTCGGTTGAGAGGAAAGGGAGCCGTATTTTCTAATAAATCTTGATTGAAATGTAGTTTGCGGCATCAGATGAACATAAATTAATTCTAAAATGTATTTCAGAGATTTCTTGGAAAAAGAAAATTTTAAGGATTTTTATATTATAATTAATAATTTTTTTAAAGAAAAATTCATGTTAATAACTTTTAAATTTAACAAGCGTTTTCTGACCTTGAGGATCGTATTACAAGCGCTATAAAAATAAATTTTTTCTTTTCCTACTCGCTTTATTTTACTAAATTATTTTCATTTTTAATCAAAATTTCAACATTGTTTTCCAATTTATTAAATTTATAAAATTGTTTTCCTATTTGCTTTAATGTAAAATATGGCTGAGAAATTATTTTTTCACTTTCAGAAAGATTTTTCAGACGATTTTGGCGCTTTAATGAATTATTACATTATTATTAAAACGGTTCTTCTTTTTAATCAACATTTTATTATCGTTGTTTATATTTTAAGAATTTTTTATGAACCTTATTTTTCCTCTTGAAAGTATCTCAGTAGAAGCACCGAACAAATATACATATATATTTCGTTGAAAAATAATAGAAAAATTACAAATTGAACGTTTAAAATTACAGTAACGGAAACGAAATAAGATATTTCGTTTCGAATAACGTTACAGCAAATTTTTTTGGAAAAATTGCGTTTCGTTTCGCATTTCGTTTCTTATTTCGTTCCACTACCTTTGCAAAATAATTATTTAGCAGGAGCGGTGAAACGAAATAAGAAACGAAACGCACTTTTCCCAAAAAAATTGCTATAACGTTATGCGAAACGAAACGAAATATTTAATTTTGTTTTGTTACTGTAATTTTAAACGTTCAATTTGTGATTTTTCTATTATTTCTCAACGAAATATATGTATATTTGTTCAGTGCTCCGACTGAGGTACTTTCAAGAAAATCAACTACAGATACATCAAAAGTTGTTTTTTTTTGTTTTTTTGTTTTGCAAGATGAATTTTCATGAATTTTTTGAAAAAAAAAACGAAACGAAATGATAAATAACGAAACAAAATCCATTTCAGTGAAGAAATGAAACAAAATGAACGAAACAAAGTTGGAAAAACCCATCGAAACGTTACTAGGAACGAAATGAAATTGATTTCGTTTCATCACCCCTGTATTTAGTGATACATGGGCGGTTATCTCATATGGACCAATAAATACTCCAGTTTTAGTTCACCAGCAGGACACCATCAGCGCTGCTATTTTTATGAATAAAATATATTTGGCTGTTAGCTACCGTTTCCATTTTCTTCATCTTGGAAAATGATTTTGTTTTCAGTGTTGCAGAGCAGAAGGTAGGACGGGTCACATTTTGAAAAAATAAAAAAACCAAAAAAAACATGCGACGGTGGCGCTAATTGACTGCGATGTCGTGCTGGCGAACTAAATAAATTCCACAGATAAAAAAAAAGCTGCCTAAAAATTTTATATCGAGATGCTTATCTATTTTAAACAAAGTTTATTATATAATCTTTGCTCATCAGAGTGAAAGTTGAAAAGCTTCCATCTTGTACTAGAATTTGACCCGAGGATTTTGAACGCGCGGATTTTCACGCGTTAAGGAAATCATTTTAACTTTCCAAAAACGACCATAAAATATCGATGACGTCAAACGAAAACATGATAAACCTATGGCAATTACGTACATTGGAAGAGCGCAAATCACTCGGCCAATTTAATTCGACCCCGATAAGAAGAAATATAGATCTCCGAAAAGAGGATCTGTTCGATGAAGGACGAATACGCGTATAGGCCACGAAAAGAGAGACACGAGAGTGAAACGACCGCAGCCTCTTGCGGATCTGCGCGGCGCGAGATACATATCCATAAAATTATTGATCATTGGCCAAACAAATTGCTCTATGTTTACATGTGTTTGTATACGTACAGGAAAACAACGCGTTTCGATGACGTTTCGTAGACAAGGCGTGATCGGTTTCTGGTAATTTTCAAAAATATTTATGTTTGCGTTATAAGACAAGATGTATCGGGAAAAGAGAAAAGAGGAAACGGTGTGGTTTGCGTTTTAATTCAAACGTTCACTGTTTATTGGTATTGAGATGTAGCTGCAAGATGAACCGTTCTTTTGTGTGGGGTAGAAAAAAGGCTACAGATACCCGCGGTGAAGTATAGATGACTTTTGGATGCTGGCGCGCCGTACTCGAAAATATTTCATGGTGATTTTTTGTCTTCAAAGAGATGCCAAAGATGATGTGGGTTTTTTGTTTCACGACCCTCTAAAAAAGGGTGTGTTTTCGTGCTGCTCTGCGAGCGTAGCAGGTATAGCGGTCGTAAATGGAATTAATACGCTTGGAAAAAGGTGAAATAAAGGAGGTTTTACGCGCTTCATAAAAAATCAGACCGGTCTTTGCTCTTAGGTGTTCGAACGACCAACTTCGGTGTTTCAAGACGAACCTTGCAAGTATGCGATGACTTGACCTTGTGTATGTAAATATAGACAATTGGTGCGACGGTATGTATATCGTTCGTATTGTCGAATATTTTCCTTTTGCGGTCGTTTGGTTTGGTGGTACGTGCGTGTGTGTGTGGAAATACCGCCGCACGTGGTGTAACGAGGAGTTGACGCATGAAAAATGCATAGGAAATGCAACCGTATATACATATTTGTACGGATGGTTGATATAGAGATGTATATCGACTGCGGTGTGATACGCGAGCGGAATTTTTAAAAAGGAATATAGGGTGAAAGAAGTAAAAGATGCAGATATGGGTAATGGTATCCTAATATTGGCGGATGTTTGTGTGCGTGTATGTGCTGAATATCGAGCTTTCGGTAAGTATCGGTTGAAAAGAGAAAGAAAAAGTATGGGCGTCGTCGATAATTTTCGCCTTAGGCTGGTAAACGTACGCTCGACGTAGTATTACGTCCATAACGATATCGTCGCGTCTGAAGAAGTGAGAAAATGAACGATAAAGAAAGCTCGACCGCTTTATGGACGTTGCCATACGGAAAATACATAATAATTTATCAAAATGGTATAGAAAGAATGTCATTCTTGTTATATCACGAAGCGATATTCGCGCCGCGTAATTGTTGCCGGGTATGGAGTTACAAATGCAACTCCGGGCGAATATAGAGGATTATGGCGCGGCAGCGGTGACGTCGTTAGACCGCAGATGATGGACGGTATGTGCGGCGACGTAAGGAGATGTTGGCGAGTGATTGCGGTTAAAGCGAGGCTCGTTAATTTGTGTTATTTTAATGAGCTGTAGCCGTATATCGCGGATTAGAGAAGTTGACAGATTGTTTTTCTGAGAGGCGGAGGAGTGCGGAGGGAGTGCATGTTTTGATTATTTCGGTGTCGAGTTTTTTTTTTTGTCATTGACGCAGAAGTGGTTTAATTGGAGATGGTGATTGAAGCATAGATTAAAGGATTAATTCGCGGGAAGGATGTAAGAGTTGGGGGGGAGGTCTTCGAAGGATAATTGGCCGAGTTTTCCGAGTTCGAATAGTTGATTCGAATTATAGGGAGTTTTCGGCCTTATTGGAAATTTCTACAGGAAATTTTCCTAAGGCGGTAAATTGATGAATAAATTATGTTAATAAGCGTCGTAATTGGGTTATTTTAAAAGGTCTATATTTATCGTTCGTTTTTATCGAATTTTAAGAATTATTGTGTTCGTGATTGATGAAAAATTTAGAATTGTCGTTAATCACGTCAGAAATGTAATTGGTTTGAGATGTAATGAGATTTTCTCGATTGAACAGGAGTTGAATGTCGAACGTTGAAAAAGTTTGTTGGAAATTCGAATTTCTTCGTTTTTTTATTTAATCGGGAATGATGAATTTTAACGTGGAATTAAAAGGATTTGAAGTTCAGTCGAAAAAATTTGTTTCTAGTGAACTAGTCTGGCTTGATTTAATTTTGATTTAATATTCAGCGCGGATTTTGGAAGGAGGAGGGAAAGGGAAGGTGATTTCTTAAGTTGAATTTTCTATCATTTTACAAGTATATCAAGTTGTGAAACGCATTGCAAGCCCCTCGAACCTACAGAACTTATATCTGAAGCTATTTTGGAGCAGGTTTCGTCCATGTGACTAGAACAAAGAACATGGAAATGTTTTTCATTCAGGGGAAAGTCGACGACGGTTCAAGGAGACTTGGAAGATGACCAAAGAAATGGTATAAATGTTCCAGATCTGGGTAAACAAAACGTACGTAAAACAGAATTAAATCGATGGAAATGGTTGAAGATTCGTGGAATCCGTTGATGATGGGGTGTAAGTGGTTCGATCTCTTTGGATGGTCATACGATTCGATGCTGATGTAATTTCCGAGGAAAATGTAAATTTTTTCAAAGTGAAGGAAATTTGAACCGCAGAAATCCTCAACTTCAGAGTGTTGTTTTGTTAGCCAGGTTTTTTAATAGAAACCAAGGCTGTTATGTTGTGTGAGCCGGTGGGAGTTGGGGAAGATCATACTCGAAGTTTGTTTTGGGACCTCAGGAACCCATTTTGACCATTTTTATCGATGTCAGTTTATATGTATTTTATAAACATATTGTTATATTATTTGTTTTTGGCGTTTTTCTCGGGTCGGTTTCAACAAAAAAAGTTCAAATTTGAGTAACAGGGTTTTTTTGGCGAGTTCACTTGGTGACCAGAGTGGGGATGACCTTGGATCAAAATTTGGACTAGTCACTTTTTTCAAGTGGGTGGGGGAGGGGTGAAAAAAAGCGAAAACGGCTAAAACATGAACCTATCGATAGAGCATCGAAATATGTACAGCATACCGAGAAATTAGCTTCTTAAGCCATTTAGGAGGGGAGGCCCCCCATTATTTAACCTTGAAAAATTTGTTTGTCATGGCTGCAGCTCCCTAATTGACCTTGGAGGTCATGCTTCGGCATGCACATGTAGTGGATGCCCGAATAGTGCCTCTTGGGGGTATCTACCTTTTTCCCCCACCTCTTTTCAGCCTCAAAAAACATGATTTTTGAGTCTCATCTGATGGTTTTTGTCAAGTTTCGTGAACCGTTGCATACGAAATTGAAAACATATTATGGATTGTTAATCTTGAAAAGCTTCGCAGCTTTTTTTTTTGGATTCAAATCGAAATAAAATCCGGTATAAAGGAGAAGCTCGCAAATGAAAATCTCCATCTTTCAAAAAAACATTCCGATATCATCTTTGTCTATATTTTTACGATCGAATTGAGCATAAGAGACGGAACACATACACGAATAGGGGAGCTCGGGGGGAAATGTCACATTTTGCATTTATGATTTTTTTTCTCGACAACCGTTCGAGCTAGAATTATCCGGTTTGGCTCAAAATGAAGATCTATCCTTCCTCTATATCCCCAATTTTTTTCAGACTTCTATCCCCATCACAAAGCCCTTTTTTTTTTATTTAAAAAAATGACCTACTTTGTGACATTTCACCCCAGCGCTGGGGTGAAATGTCACATTACCA
>QBDW01005706.1:0-38554 GCA_003261595.1 Maconellicoccus hirsutus | reverse complement strand
CAAGCTCCACTCGTAATTTTTACCTAATTTAAAACACAACATCACTTTTAGTTATCTCTTCTTAAAAAAATAAAAATTACTCATAATTTATGGAACCTAACCCCCCCCCCAACGAACAATCCTAAAACCGGCCTTGGTTTGAACAACCTTGTTTCTGAGGAATTTCTGGAATTCTACTGAAGTTATAAACTTTGTCAGTTTTGAAGAAAAAAGTTCAATGAGTAACTTTTATTTGAACATTTTTCAACGTTAAAGCTTCGGTTTTGAAAAAAAAAATCAAAATCAAATTTGTCCGCAAAAAAGCGAATTTTCGAGTTATTCCTCAAATATGAGTGAAATATTGAGTGAAACATTGGTCCCTATACATCATTGAAAAGCTGAAAAAATTCTCTTTCTAATGAACTAAAAACCAACTGGGAGACTTTCTAGCAGATAATTTGAATTTATTGGAAAAACGTTTCTGAAAATTATCTTAGTTCTCGGTATAGAAAACATTCCAGTTTAGATGTGATTGCAGCATCAACCAAATATTTTCGAAATATTCGAAATAATCGTGTTCATTTGGCCTAAAATAAAAATGAAATAAGCATAATGAGCATCAGTGAAGGCAAAGGCTTGATTTATCGAATAAATAGTTAAATATATCAAGTTTTATCAAACAGATGGTTATAAGAACGATTAAGAATTTTTCTGTCATTTCATTTTCACTGCAATGATTGATTTCCTCGCGTTAAGTATTTAGATACGTTAATGGAAATTTTATTAAATGATTTGAGTCTGTGATAATTATTTGAAAAACATATTCGTAATTATGGCCGATACAGCATTATCAAGTAACATCGACTGCTGCACATTAGCTTGTCATTTTGTCCAAAGTTTATACATTTTGCCCACTCATCATCAAAATAAATGGCCGATAAATGATTATAATGAAGAGTAGGCTTGATGTAAACTTATAGGGGTCGCATTTCACGGATGAATGATTTGAAAAATTCATTTGTGTGAAAAAACGAAGAATTTCGCCGTCAAAATAAAAACGGTGGGTGTTTAAACTTGCAAAGGACGAAGTACTTCGCGTGTTCTTTTCAACCGCTATCGGCTGGCGCCTTATTACAAGCTATTTAGGGATTCACAAATTCGCCAATGTATCGACATTTTTTCTCGACAAAAATGGTCGCAGTCTGGATAAAAACACGCTGGTCATATCGTTTACGTCTGTTAAGAGGACGTTTTTGAAAACATGAGACAAATTATGCGAGGATATTTAAAGAAAATATATTTAAAAGCGACGAAGCATTAATGACAAGTCTGTAAAAGTCTTTATTGGTTTTCCACTCGAATAGACTTTGTAATAAATCGTAAAAATATTAAAAATCATTCTTCGCAATGACGTGTAAAAATTCGTATAAATGAGGATGTCTCGATTGGTTTGTGTCTAGTATACTTTTATCTTAAAATGGTGAGAAATCTGGTAATAAAATATCGTCGTTAGAGAAAATCCGCGTGCTATCATTATTTCGTGTGTCTCTATATTGTTTTATTCGGTAAAGTATATTGTTTTTAGCTCTACGGGAGCTTTTCATTGTGTGGATGGTGTCGTGTGCTAATAGGATTGTTGTTTGATGCTCTTTTGAAATAATTTTGTTTACAATGTCTAGAAATACTCTTTCCGGTCTCAATAATCAATTGGGCCTATTAATCTTTATCTCTGTGGAAACTTTACAAGGCATCTCAGACTTATTCGATTTTTATATCATTATTGTTAAATGGTTGAATAAATTCTTAAAATATGTTTGTTATAAACAAGTTATATTTGAAAAAAGGCCGCAAATGACCTTAGATACGCCGTGTGAATGACTGCTTAAAATTTAGTCCTATTTATCCTAATTAAAACATGCGTTTATTTATATTACCCAACAAGGCTTGTTCAAAGATGAAAAAACTTACGAAGGGATATGAGGTCGGTGTGAGTAAAGTCCGTTAAATAAAATGTAAACAACTTTATCGCCTTTTTTTTTTTTTGGAGGAAACAGACTTGCGTGATTTTTAGCCTGGGAATGAGAACTCATTAGGAATATGCTGTGTTTTTCCCTAATACCATATGACATTATCGAGGATATCTTCGCCTTGGTACCGAAATCACTGCGTACATGTGGGTCTCCTCTGAGTGACATTTCCTTTATCCTGAAATGAAAAAAGATTTGTTCCCACGTAAAGGTTTCATAACAAATGCTCAACTTCAAATCTGAGCGTATTTAATCAGCAGCAACAAAGGAACCCGCGTTTCAACAAATGTTTTCCTTTCGACTTTATAATTTTACGCAAAATTAACGGACTTGGATGATCTCTTTAGTAGTTTAAATTACACAAAACGATCATACGGTGTTTGATGATAGATGAGTTGCACGCCAATGTGTACCTACCTGTAAAAATGTTTCATAACTCAAGAAAGAAATCTTTCTTACAAGGGAACCTTCCCAGGTCGCATTCCCAGAATTCGATGAAACTTGGCAGGATCGAAGTTCGCATCAAAAAAACCTCAAAGCCAAAATTTTAGCTGCTTTCATTATTCGATTTTTTACGAATTTTGGAATTTTGAATTTACGACTCCGCACAGAGTTGGTTTTTTGCCAATACTTGGCCAATCGTTGATCCTATCGAAATTCTGAAAACACAATATCGATAGAAAGTTTAATTTCCTACAAGTTGATATACATATTTTATTCCGTAGCATGTTTTGTTTTTGAGTTATCGAGCGAAAACATAGAAAACGGTATTGAGTGATTCCAATGAAGCGCGACATCTAATCACTACCACGTAAGTTACGTGCCAACTCGCGTCTCAAGTAATTGGAATCGCTCAATATCATTTTTTTAAAGTTTTTGCTCGATAACTCAAAAACAAAGCATGCTAGGAAAAAATATATAATGACTCAACTTGTAGAAAATTAAATTTGCTACCGATTATGTGCTTTCAGAATTTCGATAGGATCAATCATTGGCCAATTATTTAACAAAAAACCATTTTTAGGAGGGGGGAGGGTAAAAATTAAAAATTCAAAAATTCGTAAAAAATCTAATAATGAAATTAAGCAGCAGAAAACTTGGATTTGGGATTTTTTTGATGTGAACTTGTTCGAATCGTTCATTATGGTCATAAATATGAATCACTTTCCAAACTAAATGGTAGATTCGTGTTTTTTTTCCATATAATATATATAAGCTTGTCTCAAAATCGTTTCAACATCTGATGAAATCAATGTTAGTTTTGGTCCATCATTTCTATAAAATTAAAAGCGTGAAATATTCACTCACAATTGATATTATTTTATTTCTGGTATTCAAGGTACATTTCAGAGACGTAGACAATGTTACGAAATTAAACCAACAATAGGTATTATTATCAATGATCGATATGCTAAATGAATTTATTACCATCAGGAAATTGGACGGATAAATTGTTGTTTTTTTCTATGTTTATTCTTCATTCATTTGATTATTACTACTTTATAAGTACAAATATTTAAAAATAAAAAAGGCTGAAACAAATTCATTCAAATTTCGAATACGAATCTTAAATATCAAATTGTAATTACTCAGCACGTTTAGTAAACAAAACGCCAGGGGAAAATAGGTACTGGATTTTTACCCTATTTGGTAAAAACACGTATCTGTGGAGCCATTTTGTTGCATTCGTTGTTTGAAAGTAACATAAAGATGTGAAATATCTAAATTTAACGAATTTAATATTTTATGATGAAAAATTTCCATTAAATGCCCATAGAATTCTCATTTTTAACAAAATTTTATTCCATATACACACTTACCTTCAACTTTTTTCATTATTGCCTAGAATGCTAATGGACGCACAACTGAAGGCGACATGAATTTAAACTTTTCATTATAAAAACTTCACAACTTTGGATTTATCTGTGCAAAACTGAAAGCTCGTGTCGAGTTGAAATTCTACTTTGGGTAATTTTTTTTTCGAGTAAAATTTCTCGAAATATCGACTTTTCTTATCGTTCGGTCTCGGTGAGCTTCTGTTGTTATTTCGGGGTAAACTCTCAGCGTCACGTGTAAATTGAAGTAATTTTTCTTTGCATCTATTTCGACGAGAAATTCGAAAATTTTTCCAATTTAACATTCCACCTTCATACGAATTCCATTAACGAAGAGAAATGAAAAATTTTTCTCTATTACAATCAACGTCTGATTTTTACCATTTTTCGGATATTTCGAAGTTTTTCAACATGTATTTAATATTAAAAAGGTACTTATATAATATGTTTTCAACAAGAAAAAAAAATTTTGGTTCATTGTAAATAAAAAATTTGATTATAGAATAAACAAGTATTGTAAAATCATCCAACCGCAGGCTAATTGTATGTTAAATTGCCTAATCTTGGTAACAATTTTAAAATTTTGTAATTCTCGATGAAAATTTTTTAAATCCTCGAATAAATGCTAATTTTAAATTTTCCGCAGCTACAATGTTTTAAATTTAAAAGAGAAAATTCGTTGAAAAATTTGTTCGTAATTAGAACTCCCATATAATTCATACTGATCATACTTATGCACATTGTGTTTGTTTACTTGGTTCAAAAAAAGGATCAAGGTTTCAGTACAACCTCACCCGACGTGAAAACATGCCAATTACTGATTTAATACAAAAACGTCAAAAACGTTTTCTAAAGAATTTCATTTGTTTAATTTTAATACGTAGTAAAAAACTTACATTTTCCACAGATTATCAGATGATACTGAACGATTATTGATGAAAATTCAAAAGGCGATTTATAAAGGCGGCTTGCTTTGTTCCCCTCCCCCCTCCTTTATGAACCGATAATTACGACCAACATCCAATTAATTCCAAATTATAATAGCAATTTGGTAATTAAACAAATTTCCCTCAGAACGTAATTCCATATTTTGATTTGCATGGTTGCTTTTACTGCTTGATTAGATTTCAAAATTCATCATGTCATTTGAATTTTCCATTATAATAAACATGGTCGAATAATCGTGTAAAATTTTATTGCAGATGAAGGCGAAATTTACTCTTATATTTATCCTCGCCCATGTCTTATTCATATTATTACATACGAATTATATTACATGCATTAATTGGCCATCCAAAAACCTTCCAGAGAAGTATTGTGGTCCCAATTTGTCTGGTATGCTTGCTACCTTATGTAGCGAATATCCTCAACCATCAGTGCAACGTAAGTAAAGAAAATTCGTGAAATTATTTTTAATCGTATAATGGCCAATTACCCAGATAACAGTTGCTAATTATTATTCGCATTACAGTTAAAAGATCAAATTCTATTGAAAACGATTATCTGTTAACGAAATATGGTAGTCCTTTCTTGAATCAAAGATATGCGTTGTCGTCGTTCTTTCGACGAGGCAGAAGAGACGATCCGCTTATATTTTCTGCACATGATGAATGCTGTGTGAAAGGATGTACCATGGGTGAATTATTGCAGTACTGTGCATCAACGAGTTATTCCGTGGATTAAGCTCTTATTTTAATGCTACTCGAAGAAATGTTCTATGCGCGTATAGAATGCTTTATTTTTCTCAAAATCGTTGAACATACAATAATAACTTAGCCTACGATATTTTTATTTCATTAAATAATAGGGATGGTTTTTTTTGATAGACTGGACATTTGTAGTATGCTAAAAAGCTCTTACATACTTGATTACGATATTCAACATCTAAACATCGATGTTTAAAAGTTGCATTACTAATTAGGTATACTATTTCTAGGCCTATATAACTTCAACTGTTTCTACTTTAAGTGCTTTCAACCGTAGGGTGGGAAATCTGATTAAAATCACGCGGTAGTGATACTTTTACCTAATTTTGCTCAAATTTATTCTAATGTATCGAACGAAATACTATATAAATCTTTTATAAGTAATTTAGGTATAATCTAAATCAATCTGCGTATAGTTTATGAATAAATCTCGAGTAATTTTCTAGGACAGAATTTGTTTTTCATCTAATTAAGAAACAATAAGAAATCAACATAATGATCTGATGATCTTTCGTTCAAAATCAATGAACTAATTGACTTTGAACTAAATTAAACGTGCCACCTGTGATCGCTAAGACGTTCAAAGTACTAATTTCAATTGTACGATACCGCTTTTACTCAATGAAACGAAAAAATCGAAGATAAACTGTAATTGGTCAAAAATATATATTTTTTTCAAATGAGATAAATACTCGGTTTAGTTTATTTTTTTGTTAAAGAATTAGGCTATATACAATAACATAAGCTTGTTTCGAAACCTAATCTCCATCTTGTACACTCTACCTATCTAATTTCAACTATTATTATGGATTTCGTTATTTTTATCATTTTCTTCACAATTTAATTATAAATTAAACACCAATGTGTAAAATTAAAATAAATTTGCGGCTAAAAATATTTATGAATTTGTTTTTTTGTCATTTTACTGATTTGTTTCTTGCAATTTAAGAACATAACTTGAAACTTCCTTCAAGTTATTGATATTTTTCAACAATTCTAAAGATCAAAAGACTTCCCAGTTTAGTTTTTTTTTTAAGATCGTTTTTTCTCTTTCTAAAAATCCGAGTTTCATGAAAATTCGAGATTAACACCCGGAGTGGTCCTACTTTAAATTCACTAAAACAGAGCATATTCTATTGCCAGGTAGGTGCTTTGTTTTAGTGAATTTAACAAAGGACCGTTTTTGCTGTTAATCTTCGATTTTTACGAAACTTGGATTTTTAGAAAAGAAAAATTCGCTGTTAGCGATCACGATTCTCCGAAATTGGAAAGCTGACATGACTCGGATTATAATGTTTGAAATTAAAATAAGAAATTAGTAAGTGAAATGGGACTGGAAACTACTTCAAAATGTTCATTTTGCATAAGATTAGCTTTTGATCTTTTTTCAACCACTAATCAACCATGTGACAAGGTAGTTGAGCTCTGAGATTCTGCTCAAGTTCATGAATACCATTTACTCAAGAGTACCCGACGAGTTGTACAGCGTTGAGTTTACACAAAAATTGAAAACCACTATTTCAACGATTGATAATGAGAAACAATCCCATTCATAATTAGGAATTAATGTATTTTTACATGATATCTCGCGTTTTAAGGCTTCAATTCATTTCTTATTTAGCGATTCACTTACGTAAGAAAATGTTTAATTAGAATATTAAAGATATCAATATTTAACTTATTTTGATTACTTAATCAACTGCGTTTCACATTTCCAGTTTATACTTGTTACAATTTAGGTTGATAAGTTGAAACAATAAAAATCCGATCATGTAGTCCGATTAAAATAGGCTAAAGACGGACAGACATATATTTCTTCAGCTAACAAATATTTTCCATTCACGTGAAACAATCTTGTGCCGATTAATTAACGACGTAGTTTCATAATTTGATTATTTTTTCTCGATAATTAGTTACCAAAAAACTGAAAATACTTTCAATTGATGTTTCTTTGATATTCTTCAGTACTTTCTTTCAATTTTCCTTCGGATTGCTCGTGATTATGAGCGGTTGGAAAAATCATCTCACGTGAATTATACTGTTCGTACTTTCGCATTAAAATTCTTGCGAATAATTAGTAATTCATCGTAGATGAACATTTACAAATTCGGCGTAAAATATTTCGCTTTCGATGTGGATTACAATGATAACGAAAGGAACGTATCTTAAGTCATTTCCAAAATAATGATATATTCATATATCTCATTCACAACTTACGTTTCCAATCCAAAATGGAAAATAACTACGTTTCTTTTTATATTTTGATTGAAAATACACTAAAACCACGCTTACTGTATCAATAACGACGTAAAAATTCCACTTCTTTATTTCATTACAAATACATAATAACATTAAAACACTGACATCACATTTTGTTGACTAACACATAAATATCAAAAGGAAAAATTTCACAGACATGATACAAATATGTACAAATGATTAAAAAAAATCATTAAACGAACAGGTAAACATGTTGCTAATCTTGTACAAAGGCACATAAATGTACTTATTAGTATAGTGCGACAATTTAATCAAATTTATTTAACGTTTTTTTTCCATTTGATCAATCATTTCGATACTTTTAAAAACCCTATAGCTTTGTTGCGTTTGTGAAAAAAAGACAATAGAAAGGTACAAAGCAATTAACATGTAAAAACAGAAGAGGAAATTATGAATAAAACGATCATCTCTGAACTATCCATTGAAACGATGAGATCATACATCAAAAATACTGCCAAATTAATACTAGATTTTTTAAAAGTAGATTAAAAAAATGTAAAAAAGAATTACGTTTTGTTAAATAATCAGTCCATAAATCACTTATCTTAAGTAATTTCCCATTACATTAAAAAAAAATGATTAAAAAAAAGTACGCATACAAAAAGGGAACATGAAAGAAATACTGTACAGTAGAGTCGTTATTCGATAACAATTTTAGAAACGATTTTTTAAATCGGGAAAAATCAAGGAAGGTAAAATACAAAAAAACAACATACAAAAAGATTAAGTAGTACATTATCGAAGAAAAATTACCATTCAGTACAATGTGTAGTTTTCAAAGGGAACATTTCAAGTAAATACTAAGATAAAGAGGAAGGGTTAACTCGTTTATCAATATTTTTCGGAACAACGACATCTTTCTCAGTCATACCCTCGGTACTATTACGAATTCGTTTCCTCAACGTAGAATTGTTGCTTTCGATCGATTCTTCATTTAATAATGTACTATTATCCTGAAAAAAACGAGAAGAAAAGGTTAGAAATTAAAATAGGTAACAACTGTGAAATCAACAACGGGATTCTTCATTTACGATACGTACCTTTGAGGAATTCTGTTGTTGTTTAAATTTACTAATTCGCGTTTGTACGATTTGCAAATGCCTTGAGATGTAATCTTCGTTTGGAGCCAGAGTGTGAACTCGTTGAAGGCAATTTTCAGCTTCCAATAAATTGCCTCTTTCGACATACACGACGCATAAATTATGTAAACCTTGTACGTTTTCCGGTTCCAATTCTAGAATTTTTTTGTAACACTGCGAAAATCAAACGTCACGCTTACTAAAATCTCATTCTAGTCATCGATTCAAATCGCTTTAGGTTTATAGCTCGTCGATATAAAAGCATCAAAAGTGGCTTTTAACGCAAACGAGATCGAAAATTTAAGCTTTTTAAATTAAAAGACGTATTTCGTCAAATAAGTCGAGTTCTTCCGATTCGTACTTTTTTCGAGGAAAAAAATCACACCAAATTCACGTAGTACTTTACAACATAACTAAATTTAGAAATCTTACGTTTTCAGCTGCATCTAAATCTTTAATAGTGTTGATATATATGTCGCCGAGTAAAATCAACCCTTTTACATGGTTGGGATGATATCGCACAAGCTGGTTTAAAAATGGTGCCGCTTCTAAAGGTCTGTTGTCGTCTGCCAATAGCAAAGCTAAATTAAATAACGCCGAACGAAAATCATCTTTCAATAGAATCGCTTTTCGGAACCAATGTTCGGCTGATTTCGAATCGTTATCATCCATCGACAACATTCCCAAATTGAAATAAACTTTTTCATTCGTCTCGTCCTGGAAATTAACAATTTATTTAAATGTAATCAAAAGTTGACAATTTGATGAACTTCGCTACTGAAGGGACACGACGAGGGAGTTCGTTTCAACGTAAAATGCCTCAAATATTTAAGCTGATAGCTTTTATGAATAATTATGGAAATGTGAAATATCTTCATGGAGGTTTAATTTTCGTAGGTATTCATTAGTCTTCGAAATTTTCGTCGATCGTTATCTCGTTATATGATATTTCGTTGTAGACAATTTCGCGAATAATTTTCAACGAAAAACAACGCTTTTTCACGTGTCGTACAAAAATTCATTAATTATCGCGCAATTCGAGTTTATTACGAAAAGCACGAAAATACCAAATTTGAAACTACGAGTTCCGGTAAATTAAAATTTCACTTTTTGAAAAGCCTCGAACATGATAAAACGGCTTAGTTTACGAAAATTACCCAAAATTCGTACTCTTTCGAGTTTGTGAAATATTCCTACATCGAGGAAACTAACCTTTTGCAACAACTTCAACAATCGTTCTTGAGCGGTCTTTCTATACGCTTCTTGTCCAAACTCTTGCAACAAAATGGCCGAATTTAATAACGCTTGTTCATGATCAGGATCGAATTCCAGAGCTTTATCCAAGTACGCCAATGCTTGCGAAGTTTTACCTTGCTCCAAGAAAACAACTCCCAACTAGAAACATCAGTAAGGAATAATTCGAGGAAATTTTTCACAAAACTTGGCCCAATTTTAAAATCCGCTATAATCTTAAATTAAACTTGGAATTTACTCACATTATAATATATATCTGGATTGCTGCTATCGTAAAATAAAGCTTTTTCGTATACTTGTTGTGCTTCTTTGGTTTTGTTTAACTTTAATAAAACGTCCCCTCTGTTTATATAAGCTTGCGTATAATCCGCTCTCATGCTGATGGCTTGTCTATATAGCATATCCGCTTCTTCCAGCCTGGTTTCATTTTTCGCTATTAAATTGGCTAAGTTTAAGAATACATTTAAATGATTGGGAGCTATTCTGGCTTGATACGATTCTCCTGGTTTGGCCTTTGGTAACAATGCTTTAGCCTACGCAAAAACAATATAATTTAGAGTTAAATAGAATTGAAAAAAATTTAAAAATTCATCAACTTACTTGCAAATAAGCGTCTTCGGCTTCTTTGAACATTTTTAAATGATTGTACGTACGACCGAGATTTATATGAGCACCGATATCATCATTTTGTACTCTGTTTCAAACGAAAAACGGACTCGATAAGCTTTTAAAAATATTACCTCAAAATACGCGAATACTTACGAAACAGCTTTTTGAAAATATTTCAGTGCTTCTTGATATCGGCCTTGACTTTCCAACGCGTGACCAACGTTATTAAATAACTTGGCGTTCCTTTGATTTACTTTCAATCCAGACATGAAAATACTATATTCATCTTTCCAGTCGAAATTACGCCGGTACGTTTTCGTAGCGTGTATCAGCACCAGCAATACAACCGCAAACCATCCTAATTTTCGATTCCTACAAAACACGCAATTTTTAGCAATTATCTCATTAAAACCAACTACGACGATAATCAAAATTCACCGATTAAAAACCAAATTGGCGCGTATACGTCCGTTAAACGTTAAAATCATTCACCCAACGTTAAATATTCCAACTGTAATTAAGTTTCGCGTCGAAATGCGCATTTTATTAGTTACGTGAGCGGCAACCATATATATAGTTTCGCGGTTTCAATAATATACCAAAGCATAAAAAAAAAACAAAAAAACGAATAAATTTATGCTTTTTTTTCGCACACTCAACATAAAAAATTATTCATTCGCTAGATACGTATCTAAATTTGACGATTTTTTTTTTTACACTCGAATATGTAGTAAATATTTAAAAAAAAAAACGCAATTCGGTGTTACACGTTCCCCTTTATAACGAATAATTTAACGCGAGCGATATTTGAAATTCCAAAGGCTTTTTTCGCAATCGTCCGAATTAATAAAATTTTCAAAACTTCGGAAATTATTTTAATTGCCAATATTGTTACCACAGGTTTCTCGCACGAGTTTATATCGATTGGAAATTTCTGTTCGAAAACTCATCCCAAGGGTTTCCGTCGCTTTGTAAATCAGCCATCAAATGAGGAGAAAAAATTCCTAAATATTTAAACCTTTGAAATGATAATTTAGATGTCATTGAAAAAAACTCAACCATTTGAAATGACAATTACGTCTCGAATGAAATTCTCTTCTCGGCTTGTAACTTTCTCTAACGATTTCAACTTTCCAACATCGGAATTCGTTTTTTCAACGGTAAGCTTTCGGTATTTTTTATAATTATAAAATGCCTCGTAAACAAAATTTTCATCGAAAAGGATTTTTCCAAAGTATCAAACTAACAAAGAACTTCGTTACAATTTTAGATACAAAAAAATAAATCGTGGAATTTGCAGAAAAATTTTTATTTCGATTATTTTTGTAATTTTTTTTCCTTCAAAAAAAAAGTTAACAAAATAAACTAAGCTACTGAGCGTTAACTCAATAGAAAGCAATTCACTATGGTAATTTTGATATCATCTCAGCAATTATGACTAATTTGATCGTACCTTTTTTCAATCATAAGTCCGAATCCGTAAGCGACCAGCATACAAAATCCCATCGATGGCATATATAAAACCCTTTCAGCTATGACAAATCCAACCGGAAAAAATAAGTTTGAAGCGGGTAAAAAAGGAAAGACCAGTAATCCCAAGCTCTGTAAAAACATGAAAATAACGCAATTCAAAAATACTACATAGTAAATCAACATCGACTTGACACGTAAACATTTTAACGTATAAAGGTTTAAAATTTAAAAACATTATTTCTAAATACACGCTCGCTGTCAAAGATCCCTCGAGATGATAAAGAAAAGACACGAAGAACACTTTTCCAAATCCAAATACCAAATGAAACATTTTAAAATTCCAAACGTAACATTTCGATATTGTATGCTTTTGTCTCTCAGTTCAAAAACTTTCCATAATCGAGATTTCGCAACATTCGTCAAAATCTTTTACCAAAGTACCGAGTGCATTTTAGTGAATAAACTTTTAAACCTTCAGTACTCGTAATCAAAAACTATGCAGCATTTCAACAATTCGACATTTTTATTTTATTTATAACCGCGTAAATAAAACACGATGACTAAAAAATTACAGAAGAAAAATGTATTTGTTCAGTTCGCAATGCAGTGTGACATTTTCATGTCACTTTGCGAAAACGATGTTTATCAGAAGACTTCATTTTTATGTCACATGTCACTTGTAACCATGACACGTCACCATAACAATGACTTGTCATGATAAATACCACTTGGCATGCTACTATGACGTGATCACATGTCACTCATGAGCATGACACGTCGCCATGACAACGGTTACCATGACAACCGCGTGATGCTTTTTGTAACGCTTTTTTGTGACGATTTTCGAGTTTGTGTGCTATATAGCCAAGTCATGAAAATGTCGAAATAATCGTCTGACTTGTTATCACATGTTATCACCTTACCTATTATCATGACATATGGTTATACATGTAATCATGACAACACAATGACATATCAACATAATGTCATTATTCAAGTCACCACGACCTATCATCATGAATGTCATTCGACGTATCACCTAAACATGAGCATATGCTAAATGACCATGACGCATGACCATGCCAATGACGTTTACCATAACACGTCACTAAATATCGCATGTCAATCTTGACTGATTTGTCATCGTATACATCATTCATGATCATGATATGCCACAATAACAATGACGTGTCATCTTTGACATGTTATGATGTCATGAAGATATCAAAATTGTCACGTATTAGCATAACAAGTTTCCATGATAACGACTTGTCCCACTCATGACCATGAGACGTTGTCATGACAACCCGGTGACGCTTTTTCCTGATGATTTTAGATTTTGCGTACTATAGCCAAGACATGAAAATTTCAATAATAAATAATAGTTTTTTACGGTTTTTATGAAAAAAAAAACAACAGAATATTTCAAAATAAATATTCCCTTATGAGCATACGGTACCCTGAAAATACGCTTTTCGGTACTTTTATTCGTCGTCTCAAATCGTTGAAATTTATTTCAAATGAAGATACCTAAATGCGAATTTATTTCATTTCTAAACGAAATAACGACGTTGAAATCTTTTCTCCTAAATTCGTTAATTTCTGAGTAAATTATAGGCCAGATAAATGAATAAAATTACCTCTTTCTCGCATATAAATCCGCGAATTAAGAACAAATTACCGAAAAAAGACAAAATTACACTCCACGAGGGTAAAATTTTATTTTTAGTTCGCCATAGAAATTTTTCACCATTTTCCCACCTACTTTCGACACAATGACGGCGCTTAATTTAAATTCATTCAAACGTCGCAACGTTAATCGACAAAACCACCACCTCTACTAATAGCCGCCCGTTTACGTAATTTCCAAAGCTGCGAATAACATCAAAACGAAGAGTTTTCTTTAAGCCGATTCTATTCGTATCGAGGAACATTACGAGTGGAAAAGTTTCCAAAAGTGTTAAAACTTTAACTCCGAAACATCTGCAACATTAAAGTAAATCCTGCTACTGCGAATACTCTTCTGTTTTGATCTAATTCCATCGAACAGATAAAAAATTCGATTAAAAAAGCACAACATATTACCATAATAATATTATTAGTTTGTTGGCGATTTTCCGAAACAAAAGCAACATAAACCAGCATTCCTATGATCAGGTAAGAAGCCAACGTGGCCAGATTCCGTTTATCCACAATGCTTTCCACCAACGGTATCGTGCCCATTGTCCAATCGCAGCATAAATCACAGGGAAACAATAGCAGCCAAAAATTAACGCTGACCAAATAATTATACGTAAGGTATCTAGTAGGCCATTCGGATACCGAAGCTGGATTATCAAATCTGTAAAAATACAAAATATTACTTTGTCGTATGCATTCCAATTATCTCGTAATTTTTTCCTAATAGCTTTGTATTATTTACATTAACAAATCTTCTATGTTTATCTCGTTATCTCAAAAAAGCGTAATTTTTACTGCGGAAATTCACCGGTGTCGTTACGAAGTTTTGGATAAAATAAAATTCAAAGTGTAATTACAAATACACCGTTTCTTCCTCACTATGTAATGACACTAACGATAATTTTATTTACATTGCAGGAGCTTTTGAAATTCAGATTATTCAATATTTACTTAAACTTCCGTCGGTAAAAAATTTATAAGCATTAAAGCCTTATTAAAAAGTCAACAACTATTAATGTAAGTTATAAAATACGCTTTTCCTTCCAACTGTGCTATATGCAACCAAAGAGAAAAGTGAAAGAGGTACGTCATAATTTGAAATATTTACATCCTTCTGTCCACATTTTTCCTCTTTTTTTTTTTTGGCGACAGAAGAAAAAAAATATGATAATACGAGGTGTATTTTTTTTTTAATCTCAAAAATATACTTCGTAAGGTAAATTTCAGCTGGAATTTGCATCTTCGGGTATTTTCGGTTGAAAAATTCGCAATTTCGACGGTATTTTCGTTTTAATTAACAACGATTATCGTGAGCTTATTTAAGCTCTTTTAGCCTCGATATATTTACGTTTTTCCAAAGTTTTAAGCAGCGAGTGAAAAATGAAGAAGTCATTTCATTCCCTCGACTCATAATTTTCAGATAAAGTTAACATCGAAGTGAAAGTACAACTTGAAAATTTTTCGTGTTTTTATTATTTTTATTTCTTGTTATCTGTTTTTTTTTCAAATATAGTGAAATGTATTTTTCGCGGACATTACAAAATGAAATACCAGATATATCAAAATTCTATAAATTTATAAAATTCAATTTAATTAATTATCGTAAAAAAACAAACGACTTCCAAAAATGAATGAATTTGACTTCAGGATTCAAATGAATTAGAGCCATTATTTTGGGTCCATTTTGAAATTATGGGATTATTTTGATGGGTCCTAAAATCATAATTTTTGGAAATAATTTTTTTTTGAACGATAAATTGATTAAATTGGATCTATGAATTTTTAAAATTTAATATCTATCGTTCTCAGTGTATTAGCATCGTTAAACGAAAATCAAAAAATTCTTTTTTTGTTTACGCCTATAAACTAACGTTATTATTACAAATTTAGAATTTCTTTTTCAAATAATGAAGTTAACTCAAATTTTAAACGATATTGGAAAGGAATAAATAACTGTTCGTGCACTTATTCGGTAACCAAGATACTCATATTTGAAACATTCACCAACCCAGAAGTGCTAGTGTGCTGCAACGTAATTGGCTGTCGAAAAATTGACAAACAATCAAGTATTCAAACCTGATAATTAGTAAATAGTCAAAAATGTATACACTTGCACTACACAGTTAGCGAATGATGTAACTGAAATGATTCAGATATAATGAGTAAAACTTCCATCTTGGATGATTTAATGATATGCACCTCTTTACTGTGCTCAAAAGTAACGAATAATTTCAATATTTTACTTCTCTTATAAAAATATGTTTAAAATATGAAAGTAATAAAAAACTAAAAAATCAAAAATAAATAAAAAATTCCTTATTAAGTAATTTGAACAAAAACATTGCACTTCAACGTCAACTTTTTCCTTATTTCCCACATCAACAAAATATATTGAAATGTAAAAAAAGATTCAAAAACCGAAAATATAAAAAGTTGTAGGCTTTTTGCAGTGAAATTTCTAGTGGCAAAAGATCCTTCTTCGAAATTGGTGAACGAAAAAAAAAATTCAAATTCAAAAAATGTCTTTGTTAGTTTATTCTGCTTCATACAGGGTGTCTCAGTACAGGTTAGCACCCCTTTACCGGCGATATAGTCTACTCATGCCAGGTTCATGTATGCACGTTTGCTGACCCCAATAATTGAAGGGGCACAGATAAATTTTACATCTTGAGGACGAACTTTGCGAGACTCTTTTCTAATCGATACTAAATTGTTTTTTCATTTCAACTTCTCGAATCATTATCAATTCGTTGCTATCTATGACAATTGAATTGACCATCGTGAGATTCGTACTTTATCGTACGATGTTTTTTCTACGGAAAATCCAATTTTCGACCGATTTTCATCACAACATAAAAACACTTCGAATAATCAAAAAATGCGAAAAATTTCAAACTAAGCACATAGGCAAAATCAAGCAGGCCGATGAAAAAATACGAATCCTTTGTTCGAATAAATACAAATTAAACACAATCACACTTAAGTTGTAAATCGAATTTCACATTTTACCAATCCCAATCCTTTGATATTTTTTTCATTATCGACGAAAACAATTTTATATTCGTTCACTTTGTAGATAAGGCCAATACACGAGCAAAAGAGTAATATTCGCTCGAGTGAAACGTTCATCATGAAATTCGCCTTTTAAACAGCAGATAGGCGCCTTCTGCACACACGACTTAAATTAGTATGCGATATAAACCATATGATGTTCTACCCAGCCTTATATTTCCTTTTGAGAAGGGATTATTATTCGAGGAGTCGGTGTTGATACTCTCCCTTCTTTATATTGCGCAATTCTCGGAAAAAGTTTAACCACTTGTGCCAAGTAGTCCAAACTTAATAAAGAAAAAATTCGTTCTCGAAACTTCACATCCGGAGGAAAAAATAACACGATCAGCCTTTTTACATAGCATACCGGGCGAAAGTTCGTTTACCTTGTAAATATGGGCAATTTGGATCCCATAATTTGCAGTCTTATAACCATCAGCGTGAACGTGGTGAGAATAACGACAATCAATCGTTTGGTAGCCTCGGCTGGCCAAACAGAAATACCAGATTTTGCACCGAGCGTCCATCCGACGGCGTGTTGCACATCTTTGAAACGTAACTGCAAACAGAGAAGAAATTCACACGATAAGACGCCTTGAAAATGTAATTCTCCGATGGAGTTATCGCCAAACGAGAAAACATTGTTAAAAGGAAATTTCCTATCGCCGCCGGTTTATCGGTAAACTACGTATAATGTTTATCGTTACAGAACGTATACTTGAAACGCCACTCGTTTAGCAAATCACCTGAAAACGTTTCCGCTATTTTTGTCATTTATCCTTCCGCATTGGTTGAAATAACCCGCGTTGCGCTATTTTATCCAATATCGATACCCATTGTCGATTTTATAACATGCAGATAACCACGTAATAAATTTTCGTCCGTTAATTTCGCAATAAATGTACCGTAGGCGTGAATTTTTTACCCTGTTTTTTAGCCAATACCATCGATTCCTAAAAGCTTCGTTTTAATTATCATGGCGCGAAAAAGAGTAAAAAACTCTCGTTTTCTGTACAACGCGAAACTGCGACACGTTCATTAATACATCTAAAGCTGACCCTTGACAGTACATCACCGAACGGGGTTATTTGTTTGCCTTAAATCTCATTAATTCGCAGACTAATGCTGGATATTCGAAACAGCACGTTAAAAATGCTCCTACAGCCGTGCATATCATTAATCATTTTGATGTCGAAAGCGAAACAATACTTCGTAGTTTTCACAAGTGCCGAAATTAAAGACGTCGACATTTCGTCGAAAATTAACTTCGTTAGTTTTAAACTACCTTCTTCGGCTTTTCGTACATCGGTCGTCGGAAATTTCTAACGTCGATTCGTCTTATGCATCGTGTAAAAAAATTACTCACGCGTAACCCGTTCCAACGCTTGTCATTAATTTATATTCCACTTTGTCGTCCAAAAAGTTTAATTTTAAAGAAACTACCGGAATAATTCCTTAATTATAGTCCAACTTTACAATGGTTTTATAACCTACTGAAGTTAAGTCAATCAGTAATTTTATCTTTTCGACGTATAATTGATTCGGTTCTTTTTTTTCAATCATATTATTTACTTGTTGAATTTTTAATGAATTGCAAATTACTTAATGAACCATGCATACGCAAATTTTCACCATTCATTAGTCCTCTTTTTTCTCTCGTTTTATAAATTTCGACGATTTTTTCGACGCTATTTTAAAATCCATAGCTTGCCTTTTTTTTTCGCGAATAGTAATTTAAGCGTTCATTCGTTTGAGTAATAATTACACGATAAAGGAGAAAGAATGCCATAAAGGTAAAAAAAAGTCAAGGAGTATAATTTTCAAGATACAAGGCGTAAAATTCAATTTCCATGAAAATGTTTTATGTAAAAAAAAGGTCGTGTGCGAAAATACGAATATAACGTTGAAGTTTCTGCACTTGATTTTCGAATATTGGGGTCGTAAGAGCGTGCTGATTTTAAATAATGCTTTTTAACATTCGCACATAATGATGCTTCGTGAAAACACTTTGGTCGGGGTTAAAATCTAGTTCGCTAGAAAAAGCGTCAATACTTTGTTGGGTACTTTCATTGGCGTGCCATTTCATCATATTAAGTAAAACTACACGTAACCGTAATCGTGAGCTGATACATAAATTCCGAACGAAAATATTCAACGAGCTACTTTATAACTTTTATAATTTTTTTCCTAAGAATGTAAAAAATTCGACTAGCGTTGTTGAGAAAAATAATAACTAGTATGAGTAATACGTACGAGTATATTTACCTTGGAAAATAAATGAAAAATAGCCAACTTAGTAATTTAGTAGTCATAATTAGCCGTTCGAAGATATGAAATCATTTCCTAAATAATATTTTTATTAAATCTCACCAGGAGCGCTACTTCTCAATTTTCAAACGATTACTACGTCATATATTCATTATCCAATCAAAACTTAAGATGAAGTATTTAAACGTATAGAACTGTTGATAAAAGCGCTCCCTGCGGATATTCAGTATACAACTAACAAAAAATTTACAGAATCTTTTTTCCAAGGTTACCAACAATTGGGACGGTCAAGAATCTGTTGGAGCGCTAATGTGAGGTACCTCTTTGTAAGTTCAATAATGAACCGCTAGGAGTCAGAAATTAAAATTCTGTATTTTAATTCGAAAATTGCTAGTAAATTTTGAGAATTTCGCAACCATAAGTGTATGATTGCGCTGATCGACGTCTCATCGGTACCTCTTCGTTAGTTTCATCAAGTACCACCAAATATCAGACACTTTGCTTGACAGTCCCAATAGGTACATGGAACATACATAGAACATCTTGGTGTCAAGCTCCGGTGTCTAAAGGCAGACTACAGGAATAAATCAGGAGAGGAGCAGTCAACTTATGTTGGCAAGTTGGCATCTTAGTTTTAGCACACAAACGTGACAATGCAAGCGTTATTACACAAAAATTCGTTTCAATTCCACGGATAAAATATTTTATTTGGAAATTTTGTCCAAAACCGGGTAGATATGGTTTTTGGTCTTACTCTTGGTTTGGGTATCATTTAGAACATAAAGGTTTCGGTTAAGGTTTTTAAAAATATCGGTTCTATTCCAAGTTTTCGGTTACAGGTTTTTGGTATGGAAAAAATCGGTTCAGGTTTTGGTTCAAATTTTTATTTTTCCTTTAATTTTTCTTAAAAAGAAAATTTAAATTAATTGCAGCGAAGCGCGAATATAATTCTTGTATTTTTTTAAAAATTTCTGTGCTGATTATTTTTAGACGATTTTTTACCATTTATACCCTTAATTTAAATTTTAACTGAATAAAAATAAACTGAAAACCAAATCAAAACTAGAAACTGATATAAATACATGATAAAAACAATAACCATTAACGTAACTAAAATCAAACTAAGATTGAAACCAAAAACCGAAGACCAAAACGCTCTTAACACTAAAACCGAAACCAAAACCAATATTTATATCGGTTCCGGTTCCTGGGTGGTGTGGTGCAGAGACGCAGAGCAGAAAGTAGCGTTATATCTCGGGAAAATCACGTAAGTGAATAAATGAAATGCACGACAGTAGCGCTAATCGTCTGACAGTGTCATATTTCTGAATTAATTCAATATCACGGATGAAAAAAAATAGTAATTGATCTATTCTGCGAGTAGTTCATAATAATTAATGATGATCTATGGAATGAACGATAATTTTTAAACCCCCCTATTTGCTCAATTTCAACAATTTATTCGAGAAATTTGTCAAAATATTAAAACAGTAATTTGATTGTAATGTACAATAACGCACGATTTCCAAAAATGTATAATTCAACGGAACAAACACAAAGCTACGTTTTCCTTTTTCGCGGATAAAGGTCTCAAGTTTCCAGCTATGGCACTTCCGCCACTTACATTAACAAAACAACGATTAACTATTACCAAGTCCTTTGAAGAGGGTCACTTCTGATAGAACAAACAAAGTAGCACACAATTTAACCGCTAGTAAAGGATACATCGAGTTCTAATGATCATATATATTACACACGAAGCGAATATTACGCTTCAACCAACATGTCAATTAACCATCATCGAGGATCGTTGAGTCTTCATTTCGTTTATTGACCAATTAAAAATAATATCTTTAAAAATTAAGTCAATCTTAGCTATTATACTAATCGCTTTCCCAAATTACTAACAATTCTTGGTATATAGAAATATCTGATAACTCTTTATTAATTCGTCGTCTTCGTTCATTGTATCTTATATAATAACTGCTAATTAATTAAAACCTCGTTAATGATGGTATCTATCTTGGAAGTGAGTAGTTCCCAAAATAGTTACATGCAGCGCTTATCGAAGCGTGAAATTACAAAATTATGAGCTCTCTTTTGCAAATGAACACTTCTATTTAATTATTTAAAGGTAGCGAATAAAGCCGATTCGTGAAAAAAAACGTGCGAATATGAAATTCTAGGTAAAACGAAAACTTTACTCGGCAGAATTTTAATTAAAAAACATTACAAACGGTTTTTCCGAACTGATTTCAATATTAAAGGAAACGCAGTTTTTACGCTGAATAATCGAATTTAATTAACAGATTAAAAAAATATTTAATTAAAAATATACCACCCGAATTGTCCCCCGAGAGAGAACTATCTCGTCATTTTCACCTGCGTTCCAGATGAAAAAAAAACATTCGACTGTGTCAGCTGATCGTCCGATTTACATTTTTCCTCTTCTTCTTCAATTCGACCAATTGGAAAGAGCGATTAAAAATATTCGCGGATTTCTGTCATATAATCGTAAAATCCCTTATCGTAATCCGCGAGTAATATAGGTGGTATTGTTTGGATATATAATCGAGTGGAATTATATGCCACGAAATCCTATATTATTTTGATGCGAAATCTCAACCCAGCAAGCGTTCGTATTACTAGGGTCGTCTTGCGTATTTACGGCGAATCGTATAGGCAACTTATTAAACACCATACGTGGGTTATTTTTTAAGCGCCTAAATAAAAATTAAAACAACTATTAAAAAGTTTTCCGACGTAGTCGTAAAACGCGGGTTTATTTATCGACACGCCAACGTGATACGTTTTTCGTCCATATTCATAAATTTAGATTCGTTATAACGTTAGAAAAAAGCTCGTTTCATTATTTTATTCGCGAGGCATTACGAGTAAGTGAAACCTTACGATATGGTTTTTTTTTGTATATATTTACGAAACGAACATAAATCTCTGGGTAGTTTAAGCTTCGCAGATATACATAAGATGTCTAAGGCGGTAACATCGTCAGTCGCTTAGAATATTTTTTCTATATTCTTCCCTATTCCATTCAGGTACTCTATATTCGTCATTTTTTTCCATCATTTTCCCAATACACCGCATTACAGGTCAACGTGATGATCCAAATGCGATATACAAAGCTACACGGATAGAAAAAATCGTCAAAGCTAAGAAGAGAAATCGGGTCGATGCGTTATATCGACTACGCGGGCGACGGTTCTTAACCTTTTTCATTATATAGGCCCCATAGGATTATGAAATGTTCGAAGCCCTTTTTTCATACGACCACAATACATTTTTCACTTTTCACCATAATACGTGCAGCGGTTGAGGCGCGTAGTAGTTTTATACGTAGTACGAAAATGACAAAACGCTGATTTTCAACTTTCATCCGACTCGTTCATTTTTTCGCCTTTCTTTTCCGTATCACATATGGCGATTTTACGCGCTTATTTGGCCGACGACGAGGCGACGTACGAAAAAAATTCCGAATTAACGGATATAACAACACACGTACTATGTTCTTTGTGTGTGTTGTCGATGGGCGCAATTTTCAACGTTTCCATTTACAGCGCTTTTTTTCCCTCTACAATATTCTACAAAAAGAAGATACTCGATGTGTTGCGCAGGCTGTTTGTTAATTGGAATGAAAGTAATGGAAATTCCGTCTGTTCGATTCGCAAAATTCTTAATTGTCATTTGATGAACGTACGGAGAGATTGAGAGCATGTGACCTCAAGTCACCTTATCGTGTTGCATTTGAACCAATTAAAGGCTACCTTCAGTGCCAGATCTTTTGAGCAAGAAAGCGCCAATTTATAGATTTGAAATCGCCAAAAAAAGCGTCAATATAAAGTTTTCCCCAAAAGCGTTATTATTTTGGCAAAAAAAATGGCATTATTGCTTTACAGCGAGGTTTACTCTTTGTAGATGGCGAGTGGTTAGAATTTTTAAATTGTTCTGATTTGTATGGTGTGTGAAATTAGTTCATCATTTTTGAAATTACCTCTTAATTTTGGCTCTTTTTCGCATGCTCATTTATATTCGGACAAATTTTGGATTCTTCGATGAAAAAGTCTAAAATTTAGATATCGACGAAAAAATTTCAAAACGCCAAATTTGTGAAAAACCGCCAAATCTGGACACACTTGTTACCTTATCGAATATAGAAATGCGATGAGTGTACAAAAATCGTTCCTTCATTAGACCTTTTGTGCGATGTCCAGTTGATTTACAAGTTCATGAGTCTATTATTTAAATAATTTTGCAATTTTTTTCATTTAAAAGTCTTCTTTTAGTAGTAGCGTTTAATTTGCTAATGACATATTTTTCGTGCAAAAAATGAAAAAAAAAGAATTACAAGTTTACTACCTTTTCACGAGTGCTAATTTCAGTGTTTTGGAATTTGAGTACTTGTCTGTTTATTTTGGCGTTTTTATGCAGCTCCAAAATGCAATAAAGGATAAATAAATAATCATACGATGTGTTTAATTTATTCAGATTCATATTTTATGCGCCCAGATTAACTTGAATCAGGGTCACGGGTGGTTAGTTGACAATGAATGTTAGTTGTCAAATCACATTTTAAAAAAGCTACGCGAACGTTATCTACACGAAACATTGATAAAAACTTAATTATATACCAACTAATGGTCCTACTTAATATTGGCAACATAGCATTTTTTCTGTTAACCAATTCAAAAAAAAGTGATTTTTCATGTTTGATGAAAAACTTGTTTAGGTTGGTACATTCATGTTTTTACTGCAACATTTCAATCGAAGGTAAATAAATTATATATAATCATTTTAAAGGTAATTTTAAGTAGAATTCGATAAATATTTGTTTAATTGATAAAAAATCGTAAGGATATAAAAAGCGAGGTTACAGGTTGACAAAAAAGGGGGTGTTGTTAGTTGTCCAAATAACGTTTTATTTTTTCATCATTTTTAGATGGAATCTCATAGAAGAAATCGAAAAAGGAAGACTGATAGAGGACAATATACAGCAGATCAAATAAATAAAGCTGTAGATCTTGTTATAGAAGGGCATTGTGTTCTTTTAGTTTCAAAAAAGTTTTAAATTTTTAAATTTTCATTTCTGTAAAGTAATTTTTTCATTTTTTTTTGCCAAATAAAACAAAAATTATACACAATTAAGTCGATATTTCATTGATTTTTTTTTGGCAAATTAAAAAAAAACATGGCTAGTTAATAAATTTTATGGTTTGACTACTAACAATGGCCTATTTGACAACTAACAACCAGGGTGGTTGTTAGTTCAAAAAAAATCATTTGACATAATCTACAATAAAAATTTTTTCAATCAACGTAAATTCGATTTCTAAAAAAGAAAACACGCGCAAAGAACCAATCTTCAAAATGAATCCAAAACTCTGAAAAAATATTCATAAATGAATTCAAAATCTTAAAAAAACACTTTTGCTTGTCAATTAATCACTCGTGACCCTACATCTTTAATTCACCAAGATAGAAGTAAATGGGTTTCACTAAACAAAGTATTTCTGGAATTTTTTTGTTAAAAAAAAAATTCGCTAGGATTGCAGAGACGCTTCATCCAAGATTTTTATCTTTGGCCCTAATTACACCTACTTAAATTACCTACCTTCTATAAAGTGTTACTCATATTGAGGATGATAACAAAGTTTTATAAAGCAGCATCAAAACGAATTTCACATTTTTCCAGTATTTTGACGCGTTTTGTGGGCCACGAGTGCTAAAATGAAATAAGTTACATAACTTGATACAGCAAAATTAAAGCAGTTTTCAAAAAAATTGAACATTCAAGAAAATATTCGGTATTTTACAGGCTCGTGGTGAACTGCATTTTGAGACAAGGCAGATGAAATCTCAATCAATGCAGCTTTTTATGACCAAAATTTTACAGCATCGATCCAAAGCAAGATTTCAGAAATTCACCATGGCAAATTGCGATTTTTCATAAAAAATTTATTCAAATTAGCGGAAATTTTTTATTTTAAAAAAAATGATAATGCTACGTAACGGTACAAAAACAAGAAAATTCAACGAATACAGTTTGGAACTGTAATACAATAAAAATAAAAATAACAAGTTTTTAGTTAAGCAAAAATAAATGAAGCATAATTAAAATAATAAAAAAAACTAAAAAAAACAAAAAATCGTTACTTTCAATTTAAAAAACAAAAAAAAACTCTAAATAACAATACAAGAACAACGAAATTCAACGAATACAGTTTCAAACTGTACCTAACACAATGAAAAAACAGAAATAACAAGTTTTCGGTTTGAAAAAAAAAACAAATGAAACACAATTAAAAATTGAAAGAAACAAAAAATCGTCAACTACTCATTACCAAATTGTTAATAAATTCACTTTTGACGTTAAGGAACATTGTTATTTAGAAAGTCAGTTTTACAATTTGGACGGAGTTTTGTACTTTTACACCACTTTACCAAAATTCGTACTTTTCGCAAAACTGAACTTGGTATTTACCCTGTTTTACTCCTTTTTTCAAATTTACCCTTGAATCGCCTGTTTGTAAAGAAAAAAGATTGTATTGCTCACAGATGTATTGAGATATAAAAATACAAAAAAATCAAAATTGATAAATATTAAAAAAAATGCAAAAAATGGAAAACTAAGAGTTCTAATCTGCGGTATTAATTATCAGGAAATCCCCAACAAAATGTTTCGGTTTGAATAATCGCTGTTTTATTTTTATCAAAGCAAAACAGCCAAATTCACATCTCATCCAAACATACTCTACCCTGCTGACGTCATAATTTTATTTAGTTTCGACGCTACTACGAACCATAATCGCGTAGAATTATACAACCACCGCTAATGTCTGAATCGTCAGTTATATTGTGAACTACATCGCATACTTTCACGAGCTATGAAGCTAATCAATAATAATTACCAGTTTCCTCAGAATATTACACGTAAAGCTCGAAGCGGTAAAATATTCGAGAAGGAAATTCTCCATTACAAAGGGTTTTTTTCGTTGACCAAAGAAATTACCATCCGGAAAACTACTTTGTTTATTAAATACGTGCAAATTAACTGAAAAATTATCGCGTCGCGAAAAAAATAACTTCGTGTCATGTTCGGCGATAAAGCTACAATTAAGATATTTTATCGTCGCTTTTTCATCGTTACATTTCGTTTTTCGCTCGAACCAATTACATCTCCGGCGTTCATTCTTTCGTAGAGTTAACGATAGCGAGTTTAAAGATTTTTATCTTTTCAATAAATTTCTGGTCGAATTCGCGTTTAAAGTTCGCAACGAGTTGTTTTCTTAATTGGAATTAAACGAGCATACTTGGCTTTTTTTTCATTTTTTATTAGAGAGTTTCGTAATTGAAGAATTTTAATAAAATATTAACTCCGTTATCACGCAAACGAACGAATTTTTGGTCGATTTATCGAAACCACAAAACTATCGTCGTCGTGTTCGTATTTCGAAAGAAAAAACCCCGCCACGAAGTGGTTTCACGAGATTTTTAATTTTTCGGAAAAAAGCGGCGTCGGAAAAAGTACTTTTCCGAACAACAATTAATATCAATCAAAAGCACGTGACATTGTTCTCACCTCGTTGAATTGCGAATATTTAATAACCACGTTGTCATTCTCAATAACGATTACATTTTAAAAACGACGCCGGCGTCGGCGTCTCGCACAAAACCGTGAAATTTTCATTTCTTAAACACGACCGGTGTATAAAAATACACGTTAAGTCAGTTTTGACGTGTTCTTTCATTTAGCTGTCGTTTGTCGTTGTTTTTATCAGCGAAGTTGTTCATTTGTGTAAGTTAGCTGTTATTCGGAAAACACCGAGTTTTGTGAAATATTTACCTTATGTTGTTTTTAATTTGTTAAAATGTCACCGTCGCTAGCGAAAATTTCTTTGTTATTGAGATGGCGTCGCGGGGTTAACAACAGGGGGATTTTCGCCGTAAAATAAGCCTTTTCTCGGGCGAGATATTTTTATCAAATTGTACCCGTCACGAGAAATGAAGAGCTTTTTTGTAATTTGAAATTTTTTCCGCGTGAAAAAAACCCAACACCCGCTGCGACATCGAATACTTACAAGAAAATAGCAATCGTCCTAAATGCGTGTTTTTATTACGTACGAGTCATCAATAACGGCGAAAAAAAGATTGCTAAGGTCAACAATAGCTTACCTGTGTGCATCGGTCACGTAGATAATTTCCAAAGATAGCGAATTTCTCTTATGTGGATAGGAAAATCGTTTCCCTTTTTTTTTTTCCAGATGACCTTAAAAGGTAAATGACTTGTGGACTTGGTACGAGATTTATTTACATATCAACTCGTCGACCTTTTTTCTCCTTTTACTTACACACCTTAAGCGAGTATTTTAGTCGAATTTTCCTCCAACTACCAACGGTGGTCTTAAAGAGGAAGCAATTTCGTACGACCTACGCGTTTTATGTTTTTGTCGTTTTTCAAATTCCTAAATTATAAGTTGATAATACCCACGATGGCGTATATCGCAGGTATATTCGCACAAAATTACACCCTGTTCAACAATTTATGACAAGTGAAATTCAGCATATTTGCGACGCTTCTGTATGTATTTTTTTAAACGTCATGTGAAAATAATTTAAATTTAAAACACGCATCTGGAAGATGATAACAAATTACACAAAACCAATTACATTTTTATTTTTCGGTATCAAACAAACAAATAATGATTTTAGTTCGCTTATCACGACTCTATCTGTACTTATTGAAACAAAGGAATGCCGAAAATAAAATTACAAGGTCAAGGGGTCTAATTGAGAACACTGAGGAAACCCCAAATATGTCTTGAAATATCATTGTTACTTTTTGAAAAAAATTAAAAAATGTAATATAATCCAATTATTTTATCACGTCTTCAACTCAAAATTGTTTTTTACGCAATACCAGCGCATTAAATTGTAATAATATAGACTAGGTAATCTATACAATTTCAACATCTGTTTGAATCTTGAAAAATGTTTCAAATTATTAAAAAAAAAATTGTATTTATCTCTTACTTTTGCAACGCACTTTCACATTCCCAGTTAACGGAAATGACAGCTATATGGTAACTACACCTGGACCATTTGTTTAAATGGTACAGTCAAAATAAAATTGATAAGAAAAGTAAGAAGAAGCAGTTGATTATAAAACAAGCGCAGAAATTTTGTTTAACGAATGCGTTATTTAAGAAATATACAAAAAGGAAACCTCATGGGTTGCATGCGTCTCCAATTAAGCGCCGACAAAGAGAAATGTATAGAAGGCACCCATCGCCAGTAAAAAGGCGAGTTTTAAATATTACTAAGTCAAGACGAATAAGCAATATAATAACTTGATTCCAAATGTGTGATGGGAAGGGGGTGGCTCCACTGCTCAGGTGGCAACACTGGCAGCGTTTTTGGAAATCGAATGAATAACTTTACCGCAGATATAAAAAAGAAGACCGCGATGGATTTACTAGTCCCAGAAACGAAGAAATCGTCAGAATTTGAGCGATATTTGGAAGAGCCGTGCATTCCTAAAGAGAGTAATTTATTGTGACGGGAGGGAATGGCCCTGCCACCAAGGTGGCAGCACTCGCGATTTATCAACACTAAATTTGATGTGTCGATTACTGAATCAAAAATGTCGATAATAGGTACATGGGTGTCGATTATAGGTATATTCAGCGTTTTTGACTTTTTCTATAAAAATATTCTTTTTTAATATTAAATGTTAAACAATTTTTTTTTTCATTTTCGAAATTATGGGGCCTTCATGAATAATTTTTGGGCATCATGACCTGTCATTTTGTAGCAAATTTTCTCCTCTTTTCAATGGTACTTTTGAAAATTGGGTCAAAATTCATCAGGAAAAAATATTCACAAAAAACTTTTCCTGTGTCACAATATACCATCTGCCCCTACTCCACTTCACTTTTTGGGGTGAAATTGAAAGCACTGTGAAATAACTTTATAATCAAATTAATGACTCTTCATGCATATGTACTATGAATGCCATACAAAAAGCAAAAAATACATTGAAATGGGTACTGTTGTAATATTGTTACACGAGAGTGATGGGAATGGAAGGGAGGATCTGGCGAGACCGGTTGTCTGCATAGACCGACATTGGCTCGTCAAATTGTATCAAGTGCTAGAATTGTGATGTCGGTGATTTACGAGTAAGAAAGGTTCCAGCGGGTAAGCAATGGTTGGAGGGGATGGGGGTATACTTTAGATTTGTTTGAACCACACTGGTTCAAAGTGGCACCCAACGTGGTTTTTCCATTCCCCAGCAATGGGGAGGCGAAGAATCACCCAATTTTTTTTCTCTTTTCGGCTCAAAATTTAAAAATACTCCAAACCGAGTACAATTTGATAAATAAAATCCAAAATTCTTTGCGCCAGTGGGCCAAACTGTGATATATAATGTTTATTTCACATCGTGATGCATGCATATACGAGTACATAAGTTAATAGTAATACTAACGGGTGGATGGTGAGGGCTAGGAAGCGAAAAGGTGCATGTATGAACGACGGAGGTGATTAGGCAGTACAGTCGATGATTGCCGCGCCGAGCGCCGGGGATTTAGAGGGGGGGGGATTTAGAACTGGTTTCTTACAGTGCGCGTATGCATCGAGTAGCGGAGGACCTCTTAGCCAATGTGTGTGGTGATAGGCCGACACTGCATACAAAATCGAAATTTGGCAACATCACGTCGATCTTTCTTATCATAACACACGCGACGCCCTTCGAAAGCGCGAAATTAGCGTATTAAAAGTCGCAACGAAACAAAACGTCGCTGATGTATTTACAAAAAAATTGCCCGGTGGCAAATTATGCGACGCATTGGGTAATTATTTTACCAATCGCGGTTAGTTTTTTATAGTATTAGTGTTTATGTTTATTTTTTTGTATTTTTTGTGGCTTTCTAAGTAAAATTTTTTTATCGGCTTCAAAATTTTAGGGGGAGTGTTGGCTTTTTCATACTCGTTATTTACCGTAATTTACATTTGCTAGTCTTTGCTTGTACACATTCGTTATTGTGCTAATTTTTCGTGTTTAATATCCGTTTTTGTTACCTTTATATTTAAGTTACCATTTTCTACAAGTTTTTTCCTTTTATTGTTATTATTATTAATTATATACAATGTACTCTCTCTGTATTATTTAGTCACGAATAAACGGTCGATTGATCAAGTGCGTTCTAATAAAAAGGCGTACTTGTAAATTTCATAGTATTTTTTATTGGTTATTACGACAACAAACGTTCAGGGAAGGTTGTTTTTGCTGGCGCGGATTTCGAACTATCGAACGAATCCGATATACACCCAAAAGCGATGCCTGAACAAGACGCGTTTACCATCGAAAAGAGGTATTATCGCATGTTCGCGGTGCAGCACATGTACGTGTGTGCCGGACTGATACTCTGTACGTTGACTGGTGCTTCGGTGTGGTGGATGGCGATTGCGGGCCTATATTCGCCTGGTAAGATACTGTGTATAGATTGCGTGTTGTATGAGCAGAGAGGCGAAGGAGAAGGCAGTTGAGAAAATAAAAAAGGCTTGTGAGATTATAAACACCGAATCGTATGCGGAAAATCAAGAATAAGACGAAAAAGAAAACAAAATCACTTCAAAAGAAAAAAAAAAGTGAAGAGCCAGAAGCTGATTTATCGGACAGTTTATCAAACCAATCGTCTTGGTACTGCAACATTTGCGAATCCGAGGTGGAAAAGGCAATGATTCAGTGCACTAAATGCCACGAATGGTACCACGAAGACTGTGCTAATGTTAGAAAAAACCAAAAAAAATTTGTTTGTTGTTAAAAAAAAATTGTATTTTTTAGTTTATTTTTTTAAATTTCACTTTTTAGAGTTTTGTTACTTAAAAAATAAAATCTAGATAGTTATTAGCCAGAAATAACTTATATTTTCATTGTTTTTTTTAGATGACGATCACTGGAACTACAAATGACGATTACTGGGACATTGCATGACGATTACTGGGACATTGCATGACGATTACAGGGAAAAACAGTGTTTTTGATGACATTTTGAAAAAATGCTTCAAAAATATATTTCTTTGTTGAATTTTTTACAAAAATTTAATTAATTATCTTCTTGAATCCCCCCTGAACCCATATAAATCTAAACCATCAACTGAAAAGCATTTTTTATAACATTTCTTTTGCTTTCAAAATTTTTTTTCCTTAAGGGTGACGATTACTGGCGCATCTACGTTACTCTCAAATTTTGAATTTATCAAAATTAAAAAAAAATAAAAACAAATACGTAAAAAAAAATGTAATTAATATTTATTCATATCCATTTATTTATTTCTTTCTTTTGGTGGAGGGGTATTTGTAATATTGCTACACGAGAGTGATGGGAATGGAAGGGAGGATCTGGCGAGACCAGTTGTCTGCATAGACCGACACCGGCTCGTCATATTGTATTGAGTGCTCGAATTGTGATGTCGGTGATTTACGAGTAAGAAAGGTTCCAGCGGGTAAGCGATGGCTGGAGGGGATGGGGGTATACGTTAGGTTTGTTTGAACCATACTGGTTCACTGTGTGTGTAGGAAAAAAGTGTGAAATTGTTGAGGAGTTTTTAACACAGAATTCGTACCCAATTCGAAGCAACATTAACGAAATCCACGACTCCTTTCATTTCAAATTAGATTCAATAAAGAAACGGTTCGTGATGTCGTTATTCCATTAATTTTTGGGTTTACCTGGACTGAAAAGAACGCCAAGAGTAATAAAAGAGGTTACCGACTTCGATCATAACGTAGGTGTTTTATGCGCTGAGATTTTTCGTCACCAGGTCGTACCAAACGGTAATCGGCAACTTACTCGATACAAAAATTGGCTAAACTTCAGTTTGACGATTTTACAAAATACGTACTTCAATAATTTTGGCATCACAATTACTCTTATTAGTGAAAATTCCAAATGAAGTGAAAAGAGAAAACAAATGAAAAAAGGGATTTATTGAAACAAGTAAATCATTACAATACGTAATATTGTAATCATGTCAGTAATTTTTTTAGGATGCTTGTTAGTTAGAAAAAATCGCTGATTGGTTAGAAGTTTGAAATTTTTCTATGCTGCCAAGCAGCAAAAACCCAAAAAATTAACGTACGTTTCAAAACTTTTCTGCAAATTTCCCCTTCCTTAGATCCTACAGTGAAACTTTCAAATCCATAGACATCTTTAATTTTTTAAATCACCTCAATAATCAACTCAAACGCTTAGCGGAGATTTAAAAGGAGTAAATTTTCGAAAAATTCGAACCTTTTTTAATTGACGCAACAACGCAATTAAACAAAACCGTTTCAGCCATCGACAAAAATCAACGTAGCGTAGCCGCGAAAAAGGTAACCTTTGAAATTCAACGTTGAGCGTAGAAAAACGGATGCGAGCCGTTGTTTAAAAACCATAATGAAGAGGCATAAAACAGACCCGCGAAGGGGTAAAAATAACGCATTTACCATTCGATATAGGGCACCAAACGAAGCTGAAATTAAAGTTTTCTCGAGGCGAAAGAAAGCTCGACGTACGACGTCGTTCGACTGAAACTAAGCGCGATTCCGATAATTTATCTTTTTATTCGCAAGATCAAGTGTCACTTTGAAGGATGCCATCAAAGAGAAATTCCCCTTACGCTGGCATATTTCACGGCTACGATAATTCGATGCGTTATCGAGTTAATAAATCGTCGCATACGTGCGAAAGCTCGTTCGCGTATTCGTGTGTTGATTCGTTAATTCGAATCCGTTTACCTGTTATCGCGTCTTTGCGTCGTTTTTCAAGCGCACCAGGAAGATTAGAAAGAGAACGAGATGGTAAGACGAACAATAACGGTTTTTCTCGTATTACACTCGAAGATTTGTAACGCGAATAAACATTTGTCTAGCGAACGATAATCAGATAAGTTTTGCGTACGAATGAATCCGAGCACGAGTCTGTGGCGCTTGCCTTGTTGTATCTAAGTTTCCAGAGTGATGCGAGAAATGTACACGAGTGAGTGAATGATTGATGAAGGTAATTGATGGTTCAAGTTAGTCTGTTATACGCTCTTTACTGATAAACCATGTTAACCAAACAACATCTATTCGACTTAACCACACCAGATGAGAGAAAATTCCCGCTACCGAGAGGCTACTGTCGTTTTCGCATAACCTTACTCTCAATTTGCTTGGTAAACTTTTAACGCTATCAATCAATTCGTGGATAACATCATTACCCGACTGTGAAAAGCATCTACACTCGGTAACTTTTCACTAAAAAAAAAAAGGCAGCGTTAGATCTTTCACCAAAACGGATTCGATATCGAATCGACGCTTCAGAAAAAAAAATGTTCATCGCGTTTCGAAATCTCGAAACACCTACAGATAAAAGTGTTCAAAAGTTTAATTACCAACACGGCGGTAACGTGACATAAAACTTCTTAAATTCTCCATCCCGAGGCGTCTTTTCCACTTTTCAACCGCAACCGCCTTTCTAACAATTCGTCGTACGTAGTTTTTCCTGCGTTCCTCCAAAGGCCCATAATTTCGCGTTCTCCGTCCGCAAAACAGCGCCTTTTACACAAGATCGGAATCGTCGTTGGGTGTTTTTTTGATTTATTGATAACGTTACGAAGCTAACATCCAACGAAGATATTATTTTCAGCACGTATACTCGTTAAATAATGATAAGCTGATGTAACTTACACGTTGTACTATTCCGACATCGTGTATTAAAGCTACGTCGACTTGGTTATTCCTAAACAACGCATGCAACTTCTATATACATAACTTCTCCTTTGTGATTACGACTTCGCATCCTATGACACCTGAATACCCACTTGTAGGTGCAAAATAAATGATATTATTCCGTCTGTTGTTGGAGACGTTTCAAATAGCCATAAATTATGGGCCTTTTTTTAAACGCCGCCCAAGCAACCGAACGCCACCGACGAAATATATTACTACGTGGAATTTATCTGTAAACCGATTTTCGCAGGTAACTAATACTCTTTATGTACCTTTTTATTTCACTTACACTCGGTTAAAGCTTGAAACATATTTACCAAAGATATACGTCCGCAGTAAGAATAACACATACGCTACGCTCTTCTATCGTATACATATGCGTCTACGTTAGCACGGTAATGTTACGTTTATACGTCGTTAGTTTTTTTGAAAAAAAAAATCGTATAAAAAATAGCGTTTTCATTTTATTTTCCCTATGATGGAAATATCGCGGCCTTTTCTTTTCATCGTTAAAAAATCTTTTGTGTTGGTACATACTGAATTCTAAAGCTTTTCTTAAAAGTGTAATTTTTTATATAAAAGCAAATTTCTCGACTCGCTGTTTGCATTTCGCAGCGAGAGCGAACGTACTTCCTAGCTAATTGAAATGTTCGTTTTCAATATAAATTAAATCATCTGTTTTCTACGTTGATTATCTTATTCATATATATAAAATTTCAGTGTGCGTCTGCTAGTGTTAGTGATGGGCGTGTAAGAAAAATTTTGAAAATTATGTTCTGGGAGCGTAATCATGTTTTCTGTCTTTTCTTCTTTCGCTTGTTTTTAATCTGTCCTAATCGCCGAATTCGTTGAAGGGTGCGCGCGCTGGGTTGATAAGGTTTAATCGGTTCTTCGAGCTGCTAATGTGCGAGCTCACTGGACATTTGGTGTCTAACGATTGTTACTTATAAAGTTTAAAGTTTGCTTGTGAAATTTGCGCTGCGCACCTGAATCCGAATTATCCTGGTGAGTAATCACTGAGTACTACTCTGCTTCTATTTTGTGTTATCGCTCGCTTTTACACGTTCTTGCCGGCGGGTGCCTATTTTAGGCACCAGGTAATCCACTATGCAGGGTAGACGTTATCCTACCCAGGCGATCATGTGGATCCGGTTGGGGTAAGGGTACTCGGCCGAGTCTCCGGACAGCATGCCGAGTCTGCCTGAACCTAACTTCGGGGCTGGCACTACCAGGCAACCTACAGGCGTAAAGCGGTCTAGGTTGGTGTACCCTGGTGAGTTGGTACTGGTCGGATACCGGGCCAGAGAACGGAATGCTTGATTCGCTGCTTGTTTTCTCTAACGGTGTTATGGTTACGTGTAAGCATAGTACTCAGACGCGACATTTAATTGTTTCTAGGTAACTTCACGTGACGCTACTCAATCAAAATCCCATCCAGAGAACCGACGGAAGCTCACGCAGACTAAATCCTTTTTGATCGTTTATAAATTATAATAAATTCTTTATATATTTTCATTTTGGGCATTTCATTAAAAATTTCTTTACAGGCGAATAGTAATCGACTATTCGAATAGTTTTTCCATCGCGGTCACCAACATCGGCGGAAAACTCGGAGGGCGAGGAGGACTGTTGTATTTCTAAAATATTGTCGGCTAGAAATTGTATGTTTCGGGTTATTGTTGGCTATGCCAAGTTTTCTAAATTTGTTTCTTTCGGTTCAATTGTTTATTTTTAATTCGTCAGTTTTGGATTTCGCGTTGTACGATTAACATAAATAAAATGTTACATTGAATTTTTTAAGAATTCATTAAGGACTAGTGGAGAGATCCACGAAAGGGTCTGCCTCTCATCGCCCAGAAACTGACCTGACACACGACCATTTCGCCGAATACCAAATGAAAGGCGACGGAATGGTATATTTTTAAAAATACATAGAAAGAGGAACCGATCCGCAGCTTCCGTATCTAAAATATCAACTGTACCTGGACGACATACAAAAAGCCATCGATAAACATGAATTTATGCGGAAAAAATTCATAATATCAATGGGTATGTTTGAATTGAATCATTCGAAGAGACGGTATGAATCAATATACCAAAAATTTTTAAAGATTATCGATACGTTATGTAGAAAAGGGGCAGAAGACGTTATCATCTTGTTCCCGATCATAAAACCGCGTGACCATAACGATAAACCGGTCAAACTATCGCGATACATAACATTCAAGAGGATGATAAATAAACTTGCCGAAGATCTGAGAGTAGAGATGTGGCGGCGTCCATCACAGGCTCTATTCAGGTGCGAAACAGTGGAAAACAGCGACGGATCGAAATACCAACGCCCAATGGCTGACACGCAATCCACAATGCAACCGAAGGAAGACAAGTTCCACTACAGGCTCGAAACAAGACGCTTTTATACAAACCGAAATATGTACTAACCTATCAAGGAAATTTTAATCGAAGAAATGGCGAACCACCGAAAGAAAAAGATGACAAAGACGGTGACCGGTCCGCTGAAGATATTGTTCGACCTGAACCAACCATTCTTAACCAAAAAACAACCGGATATCAATGCGAGTGAGACACTCGAGGCTAAAATGAGAGAAAACAGGGAGATACTCGCACCGGAGAAAAACAGCATAACGAACGAACAGAGAAGCAAAATTCGTATCCTTCCGCGAGGAGAAAAGATCGAAGGAACGAATATTCTACAGCTAGCGGATAAAACTAGCCTAAAAAGATCGAAATTTTTCGAAGATAGCCTAACAGAATTCAAGTAAGCCACCGGCTTACCACCACGAAACTGAAAAACGCGAATTATGCAGCAAGCTACTACTATAAACGCGAGATGGAGAAGGCGCTCGCGTTGGCTGAAAAATTCCACGAACGGGCCAGGCCGATATTTTATGGTAGGGCGATGGAGGCCGAGAAGGCCGAATTCGGAATCCACGCATGGGATAGCCCACCAGTGCCAATGGAAGAATGCTTCCCGGGGCAAGAGGAAGTGGAAAAGATACGTATAGAGGCAAAAAGGTCGCCCGGCGTACAGCCTTACACGGACGAGGAAAGAAAAGAATATGAGAAACAAATCCCTACAGTTGCAGATCTACCGAACAACAAATTGCGACAGAGGATGCACCGAATAAAATTACCTGCGGCAACATTACCGAGCGAGTGCTCGACTACGGACACAAAAAGATATCAGAGCCGGGATATTGGCAAGGAATCTGCCGCAACAGCCTAGCCCCATCTACTTTTTGACACCTTTTGAAGTAGGTTTATTCGGTGTAATGAATGATAGGGGAGCGACGCCAAATATGGAATAGTCTCCTAATATGGAATAGCTTGATTTCTTAGTCTGTATGGGGCGCAGCCCACTGGCAATCATCGGAAGTTGTTGACTTAGTGAAAAAACCATGCCATATGAAGTTTGGTGGGGATCGGATAGGTTCTTGTATTATTTGTAAACGGAAACGTGATTTTGGTATTATTCAGACTCCACAAGTTGCTTCTGTTCCAGCTTGTATTTCTGCTCCGCCGGTTGTTTCTACTCCTGCAATCGTTTCTGTCCTGGCAACACCGACGGCGATTCCAGCTAGTATTTCTTCTCCGCCAATTGTTCTTACTCCGGCGATCGTTTCTGTTCCGGTCACTTCTGTCCTGGCAACACCGACGGCGACGGCATCAATTATTTCAACTACTCCGGCATCTTCATCGTCCTCTTCGACCTATATTTCGCCTGAAGAAATACGAACAATTTCTACTTTGGTTGCGAAAAAAATAACGAATCGTGGGCGGCCTGCTCAAAAATCGACCATATTGACGAAGTCACCGTATAAAAATGAGTTAGCACGTTCTCTAGCAGCTAAAGTCGAACGAGAGACAAAAAAAGCTGAAAGAGATGAGGAACGTTCAAAAAAATCCGGGAAAAAAATGAAAAGTGGAGCAAAAAATCCCAAACAGCAGAAAAACGTTGCCAAAAACACGACCAGCGCCTCTGATATCCAGCAACCAAGCACCAGTGGTCTACAGAAGAAAAAAAGCGCCGTGAGAAGAAAAATTCAGTACGCCACGTCTTCGAGTGATAGTGAGGACGTTGATGACCCCACCTACGGCTTGATGTTGATTCTGTGGATGAAATATCCGATGAGTTCGATGAAAGCAACCCCAGCTGCTTCTACTGCAGTTGCAAATATTTAGATTACCCAGAAGAAGAATGGATAAAATGCACCGGTAAATGCCAGCGGTGGTGCCACATCGACTGCGCCGGAGTTGAAAAAAATCAGGATTGTTTCTTATGCGAATTCTGTTAAGAGTTAGATGTGTAGTAATCATTCATATTAATTTAATAAACGTTTTTTCCGCGTATTTGATTCATTTTCTAACATTAAAAAAAAAAAAAGTATTCCATATTAGGCACCCATTTTTTTGAAATTTTGGACGGGCACTTTTTACAAAAATCCAAATTTTGGGAAAGTGGTGAACTTTTGGAAGTTGAGCTTTTAGGGGATTAAACTTTGGACTTTTATCAATCATT
>QBDW01005705.1:0-62786 GCA_003261595.1 Maconellicoccus hirsutus | reverse complement strand
CATTCATATTAATTTAATAAACGTTTTTTCCGCGTATTTGATTCATTTTCTAACATTAAAAAAAAAAAAAGTATTCCATATTAGGCACCCATTTTTTTGAAATTTTGGACGGGCACTTTTTACAAAAATCCAAATTTTGGGAAAGTGGTGAACTTTTGGAAGTTGAGCTTTTAGGGGATTAAACTTTGGACTTTTATCAATCATTCAAAAGTTTGTGCAGGTTTCTAGCTCCATTACAAGCCGAGCTAAGGCCAAAATAAAGATAGTATTCCATATTTGGCGTCGCTCCCCTACCTTCAACAATCAAGCAAACTATGTGATTCCCGAAAGTCTAGTAACTGGTAAAGGTTCCAATACTGTTTTTAGCTATCAGCATGACTTCTTAGAAGCAGATAATTGTGGTATAACAGAGCTTAACCTCCACGCAGATAAATGTTGCGCCCAAAACAAGAACCTCTATTATCTGATGTTCAGGGTATTATTGGGACTCAATAAAAAAATCAAATTGAACTTTTCACCTGTAGGTCATACCAAGTTTTCTGTAGACTGGGCGTTTGGGCTGATAAAAAAAAGAATTCGTGTAACAGATGCTCATGATGTGGATGATATATGCAATATTATCAAGGAGTCAACCAACCAATCAGATATAAATCAGCCATTCAAAACTGGCACTGAAAGCGGCAATTCGTTTCGTTGTCCTCAACCACGATTGTCATTTCCTGTCCAAAATGGGAAACAATTCGGACAGCAGTGACGGCGAATCGACCGCTATTACCAAATCACAGCTAGAAAGAGCTAAACGCGCGTCATTACGCTCGATCAATGCAGCCCTCTAATATCATTTTCTATATTTAGAATTATTGCCAAAAAAGGAAAAAATTGAACATTTGAAAAACAGAAACAATGAGAATGAAGATGAAAATAATCCATTTACCAATTCAAAAAATAAAAATCAAATATAACTAATTGCAGCAAACCACAGAAAAAAAAATTCTGAAAGTTACTTCGATAGAAAAACTTCTTGATTTACGATTTTCCTAAATCTTTCTATTTTGACGAGAAGGAATTTTTGAAGAATTTATTACACCCCGTAAAGAAGAATAAAGGAATACTTTTCTCGGAACAGAAATAGCAATCATTTTTCCAAATCGGCTGTTAGCCTATAAATGACGTTTGGTGATTTATCTCGCGATACAAATATTTTCATTTCACCTTCTCCCTTCACACAATCTCACTATTCAATACTACCCACTTGATAAAAATCAATGACCTCGCTTTTCCTTCATATTTTTGAAACATTCGCGAGACTTCGTTTTTCATTACATCGAAGGTGTTCGCAAATTGTTAATGCTTTCATCGCAGTATCTAAATAGTATTTCTTCATTTCAACGCTTTCAACCACACACACCAAACAAAATCTGCTCCAGCTCAATTATCAATTCGTTCATCGTTAACATTTCCATATAGTCTCCATTCTAATTAAATCTGATAACTTGTTCGTCGCTGTGTTGACTTTAACATAATTTCATCATTGAATACGTCGTATACGAGTAGCTTCATTTTACACAATTTCATGTACTACCTTCTTCAAAGAGCTCATTCTACGTTTTACTCCAAAATATAATGCATGTGAAACAGTACGCGCGTATATCACGTGTACTCGATCGAGATGTAATTTCGATAAAAATATCTCGAAACGCTTAAATTCCCGTTATTTTGGTAAATACCAACATGAAAATATATCCTCCGTATTTTTTATTTCCTCTTTCTGAAAAAAAGAATACTCATGTACATTCTGAATTTCTGATACAAACGTAATTGAAATGTATAGAAAATGATATTCGACGATAGCATCTCATTCGCGCTTATACTTGCATGAAAATACAGAAACATAAGCAACGGAGCGAATTTCTTTCTTTTTTACCATTTAACATTCACGAGTGTTTTCATACGAAACATACCAGTCAATTTTGAAAATATCAACTTCAAACTTATTTCAATTTATCGCGTTTTGAACTCAAACCAACCAAGGTTACAGCATACCTATTTCTAAATTACTATTGAAGTACCTTTTTTGGAAAAAGGTAACACCGGAGGAAAGATTGCTCTGATAGGTCAGACTACTTAATAAAAGGCAAGCCTCACCCGGATCAATTTATTAATATGACCCCAAAAAACTTTGCTAATTTCAAATATGCCCTGATAGTTTCCTGCGCGGTTGAAAGGTCGTTTTGTACCTACGAAAGAACTATTTTTTCAAATTTAAGGAAACCTCGCTTGTTATCTAGTCCAACTTTGAACTATTTCGACCCTACGGGAGGAGGTATTTAATAAAAATCAAAATTACGCCAACTCCGATTCTTACCATCCGATTTAAATTTGAAAAAAAACGCACAGTTGCGTTTTTAAAACAGAAATTCATATTTCAAATTTCAATTCACTGACGAAAGTAAATTTATTGTTGGGCGAGATTTGATGATAAGATAAGAAACGTTACCATTTTATATACTTTGTATTGATGTGTACGACAGTTCTAAATATATACGACTCCAGATAACACGTAGATCATTTTATTTCGTTATAACAGAATTTAACAAAATTCAACGTTTTTGGCTGCGACGGACGTGCCAAGGTGTGGAGAAAACCAAACGAAGAACTTCAAAAAAGAAATTTAAAAGCTACTATAAAACATGGAGATGGAAGTGCGATGGTTTGGGGCGTTTTCAGATCCGATCTTTTGTAGATGCAAAATATTGAAATGTTTTTCATCTATAACACTGGATATGCGTGAAGAAATATTTCACAAGTTTTACAGCCAGTTCAGGACAGAAGATGAGCAGGATAATCATCTAAGTGGACTGATTTCGTTCAATGGAGTAGTGCGGCGTAGGCCTCGTGTTCTGCAAAATGTAATACAGAATAATTCGGATACTAGCGATGATGAGGCACAAGACCCAGTCCCACAGCTTGGCAAAAATCCTAATTCAGCAGCATTTCAGTACAAAATTCGTTGGAAAGAAGATGAGTTCAAAGTTAGTATTATTCAGTTGAATACTGTAGTTTTTTAATGCTGTGAAATTGTAAAGGCTTGAAAACTATATTTTTACTACATTGTAATTTATCTGACCAAGATGTTACGTTGTGCGCATATGACGAAGTAAATGGCCAAAAGGGGTCAAACAATGTCGTTTCCTTACTCTTTCAGACAATTTCTTCACTTCCATACAAACCTTTGGTCTTAATCGCCAATAACTGCCCAGGATAAAACAAAAATATGTTGATGGTGCAATCTTTGTATACTCGTATGATGGTGAGGCTTGTCGGCTCTTGCAAGTCTTGAGGCCTCGCAGTTTGAAGTTTTCTGTTTCGGACCGCCCTTTCTTAAATTCATGGCACCAACGCGCGACTATCGAGAAGGATACCACTTTCCCATACACTGAGGTTACTTCGTTATAAATTTTTTTCGGTTTCAAGCCTTTTGAGTGGTGAAAAACGAATTACAGAACGAATTTCTATCCTGGACGGCATGTTCATTCTGGCGCAAATTTCAACAGACAATAACTCCGGTCTACGCGAACGAACGGGGTCGTGTTTGCGGATAGGGAGTGGAAAACTCACCAAAAAAATGTGGTTAAAACCGTTTTACGTTTGGTCCATTTTTACGTCTTCTATAGGAAAAGTGAACTTACTTTTTGATAGACCCTCGTAAAAGAAACCCTAGCTCCTTACTTCATGAAAACACCGAAGCCACCCGTGCTAATGAAAAGGAGTAAAATGAAAGAAATCGATGCCAAAATCAGTGATGTCCGGGTTCGTTATACTTATCGTGGTAACTGGTTTCATATTGAAATTCGGAATAGTAAAGCTATTCCAAAGCAGCTCGAATTTCTACCTCTGTACAACAATGACGCCGCTTTTCCTGTTAAAATATCATCAAAGAAAGTAGCTGATGTTCGAATAAAGGAGGGAATGTCGGGTAAAATCGGGGCTGCACTGTTGTAGTGCCTCCGCGTTTAAGCTAGGTTTAGTAAATAGGTCTGGTTTTCTTGTATAATATTCTCGTAAAGTTGAAGCATTATAAGTTAACGTATGCTTAGCCTTGATTTCGAATTTCTTTCTCCTTTTTTTGAAGAGCGTTTTTTTTTTTTTTATATATATAATATATATCGTTTTTGACGTAATTTAGTGTGTTGATTTTTCGATTTGAGGCAGAGGGAAATCCGGTTCCCTACAATTCAGAAGTGGGATGATATACGAAATACGTTTTTCCCAAAAACGCCTCCGTACTCGTCATACGCAAGTTTCACCAAAATCTGACTTTAATGATGCGCTCGTTCTCTTTTGCGATATTAACTCGTATTTTATGATTATTGCGTACAATATGCCGCCGCGTAAACCACGTCGTCAGTTAGATCTGCCAATCGTCTCTACCGAAACGGCGAATGTTCCGCGAATGCCGACCAAGTCAAGTCAACATCACAGCCGTCTCACGTGATGTTGCCACCGCCTTCTAATCCGCCGATCTCGTCACTGAATCATGAGACTAATGTCGTTCTACTGCCACCGAATCACCCGCAAAACCCACCGCCACCGACGTTGACAGCCGAAACGTCGTACCTACCGTCATACACCGCTTCGCCAACAATCGTACCGTCAACTTATGCACCACCGACAATTGTACTGCCAACGTACTCCTTGCCCACAACTGTATCGTCGTCATATTCGTTACCTACCACCTTATCGACACCGTATGTGCCGCCAGGAGGTGTAGTGCCACCATTCACAGTTTCGTTTTCTACGTCGTCTCATTACCCAATGCTGCAGTCGCGCACCGCACTACCTGCTCATGCCGTTATGCCGACCGTTATACCGCAATCATATATTAATTACGCCGTCGATCTCACACGAGATATTCCATCCTACGACGGGTCAAGTGACGTCGATGCCGCTCATGAGTGGCTAACCGCATGGAATAGTATAGTTACTATTCATAAACTAGGTGACATAGCTGCCATCGAAATCGCCCGACGCAGCCTGATCGATTCTGCCAAGCATTGGTATGTACGTAATTTACCGCGATTTGATACGATCGACACCTTCGTGAGGCAGAGGGAAATCCGGTTCCCTACAGGAATGGCCCTGCCACTCAGGTAGCAACACTGGCTGAGCGTCTTGTCTCGTGTATAGCTTCAAATTAGTTTTTGTAGAATCTGTTGGTTAAAGCGAGATATAACGCCATGTTTGTACAGTAAAGTCCGATTATTTGACGAGCCGTAGGGGAAGGGCAGGTACCATGGAACGCTTGTACCATGGAACAAGAGCTGTTTAACAACAAAAGCGCCATCTATCGGCAAAAAAAAACCACAATAAGTAGGAACTGTGACTACCTACTTACCACACGATCATTGCCAGCTTGAGAAGCGATTTCGAATGTACAAAAAATAAAAAGTGTTTTGTGATAAAAAAAATTGAGTTTTGGCGCGGTCGTTTTTGCTTTATAATTTGTGGCATTCCATAAGAAAAGGGTCAACTTGGACGAAAACAACTTTTCGAGAAAAATGCAAAAATGTGATTTTTGGTCAAATATATCGATTTTTGGTTTTTGACGGATTCGTATACTATCATCCTTGTACTTTCATATGAGAGTAGTTTTGAACCTCGGACGTGGTTTGTTACCATAGAAACAGGCCTTCGAACGCGGCGCGTCGAGAATCTCCCACCACTTTTTTACAGCTGTTGGTTTTTCAATCGTTTTTCAAGGCTGTCGGCTGGAACTTCTTCCTTGGTGTAACTTCCACTTATTTAAACTGTTTCTAGCGCTTCTACATCACTCTACATCATTCACGTCACTACGCAAGGCCTTCTGCAGTCTTGTAAAATTTACCTTGAAACTTACTCTTTTTATTTTCCCTATCCGCTCGGTATCGCGACGTGTTTGTATTGTGATAAGATTTACGATTGAAAATTTTCAATTAATAATTACGTATTTAATGTAACAAGAAACTATACTACTAATTATTCCTCGAAAATGGGGTCGATAGTGATATTGAAATGCAGTATAGTGATGACGAAGATGAGAATTTTCAAAAAGATAACGATGTTCCTACGGCTGATAATAGCAATGAAGTTGGTAAGTTCGATTGATCAAAAATTGGAAGTTTATTAAATTAATTTCATCTTCAAAAAATATTTAAATCTTTATTATTACGGTTTAGAACCCGAAGAAGAGCTTTCCGATTTGTTTGGAGAAGAAACGATTACAGAAACAGACCTCCAAAAATTTATAGACTCTGATGTTGTTATACAGCAAAGCTGTAATTGTCAGAGGAGATGTTGGGAAAAATTTCCCGAAGATGATGTAATGGACAGCAGAATGGCTGCTTTAGAAATGAGATACACTTGTGGAGATCATATTAACCACCATCATCTATTCATAAAAGGTAAATAAATTCATCTCGTATTTCTTCATTGTAAAATAACTTGGTTATTAATTACCTCCTTCCCCCCAAAGGTGCACTCAACTCTCTGCTTCGAACAAGTACGAAAACCATGAAGTTAGGCCATCAGTCAGTCGATAGAAAACAAACATACACCGAGTTCATGTTCCGAGGAGTAGCTGTTTGTCAATTATTTTTTCAATACGTGAACGGAGCCAATATCAAAGAGTTTCGCAACATTAGAAGTGGATTTCTAAAAAACGGGCCTGAAGTATTACAGCATGGAAATGCGAAGGTTATGCCGAAACCAAAATACATCTCATTGGGAACCTGGGAATATACTGTGAGATTTATAAAGGCGTTCGGAATACAACACGGAGTAATTTTGCCAGGCCGTGCTCCTATGTACAGGCAGTTCAAAAATTTGATATTATTGCCATCGACGTTTTCAAAAATGCAAGTTTACCAACTATACAAAGCCGCTTGTGAGAAAAAAAAATCCAGTTCATTGGAATATCAAGATGGTATTCGATTTGGGAGGAGTTGTGTTCCAACATAGTGATCCAGAAACCACGTTCAGATTTGTGTTCTACATGTCAACTTTCCATCACTTCGCTATCCCAACTCCAAAACCTTCCTGAAGAAGAAAAAATGGCGAAAATTGAGCAGTCTCGTGATCATCTCGATTTAGTGAAAAACGAACGCGACTATTACAGAGAACGAATAAATGAATGCAAGAAAATGATTCCTAAAAAGTTGCAGACCGCTACACCGCAACCATGTAGAAGCCTCTCGTACAGAGGAGCTCTTCATTATAGCTTCGACTACGCGCAGCAAGTGCACCTCCCATTTGACAGCCAGCAGATAGGCCCCTTGTATTTTTTAACGGGGTACAAGGTGGGCCTATTTGGCGTAGCAATAGAGCCATTGGAGCACTTCGTCCTGTTTGTAATACCGGAGGCTTGTAACGTATCAAAGGGAGCCAGTTCCATAATTTCTTTCCTCCACTACACGTTAGAAAACTTCTCACTTGGAGAAAGTTGTTTGCAGTTACACGCAGACAACTGCGTAGGCCAGAATAAAAATCGTTTCGTTTTGGATTACATATCATGGCGTGTTTTGCAAGGACTTAATGACGAAGTAAGTTTGTCCTTCTTGCCGGTTGGGCATACGAAATTCGCGCCTGACGCCCATTTCGGGCACTTTAAATCTGCGTGGGTTAAATCGAGCTGCCATACGCTGAAGGAACTATGTCAAGTTGCTTCCGGTGTCAAAAATACTTCAGTCATACTCGTCGGAAACGAACAAGGCGATATATTCATCGATCAATACGATTGGACCGGCTATTTCGATAATCAAAATCTGAAAAAGGTTCCATGTATCAGCCAGCAACAACACTTCTGGACCTCGGTGGACGATGTGGGCGTTATGAAATACAGTAAAACGATACCTAAACCAGACAACAGCAACGTAAAAACCGTTGAAATTTACTCTGACGAATGGACCAACGATTACCCAACATTTCCAAACTCTGTCGATCCTATTGGTTTAAGTATCGAAAGAAAAAATTATTTATATAAGAAAATTCGACCATTTGTTAGACCTGAATGCAAAAATACTTTATGTCCGAAGCCTATTATTGAAAAACCTATTGTTAATAAATAAAAATGTAAGCCTATTATGTCTGAAACCTAAATGATAAAAATAAACTACTCGTTTTTGCTTCGAATTATTCATTTTGATGATATTTTTGAAAAGGGTCAACTTCGACAGTGCCGCAACTCTGATACAAAAAATAGCCTGGAGAGGGTCTTAGCTTGACCACTGGTACAGAAAACATCGAGGAACACTAATTCTATAGTAATGAAGTAAAACTAGCCGGTTACAACACATTTCGCAACTTTTATATTTTTTTACAACAATTTTTTAGTTGCGAAAATTTCAAACGCGTTTTTCTCGAAACTAGGTTTTTTCAAGTTCAAACTTCAATCGCGTCCCCAGGCGTGAGTTTTATACCTAGAGGGCTCCTCTATGGCTCATTTTGAAGGTAATTAAATATAGTTTCCGAATATGGGTCTAACTCGATTTCGATCCGACCGTCCAAGTTGACCCTTTTCTTATGGAATGCCACATTTGGCAACTATTTCGTGAAAAAAATTCGTTGATAATTCATCAGACACATTAATTTATGGTAAGTACGTAAATCACATCATTTTCTCAATTTAAATAAAAATATAATTTACACGAGTGATTTATTTTCATCTCACATGGTAACGTACCATGGAACAACATTGGTATTGTACCATGGAACACGTAATATTGCAATTTTTCAATCATTTACAATATATTCACTGGGTTAATGCTGCGTTCTAGTGTGAAATTCGATATGCCTCGCAGTAAAAAAGGAGTAAAACGAGCTCCAGTGGATGCCAAGGGTATGAAAAAAGCCGTCGAAGCTGTTACAACTTCTGATTTAACCAAAAAACTATCCTTGGGTGAAGCAGCTAAAAGTTTAGGTGTCAAAAAAACGACTCTCATAGAATTAATGGTTAATAGTGATTTCTTTATTTTTTAGATTTGGACACCAGAAAAATGTATTTCTTTAGCCAAATTGTTGGAAGAAAATCCACGTTAATGGGCACGAAATCACAATGATTATAAAAAGAAAAATCCACGACACGATGCTGTTGTCCGCATTGCAGAACAGCTCAATGTTTCATCAATTGAGGTAGATGGAAAAATCAAAATTATTATTGGACGGCTCCAACGAGAACTCAAAAAACAATCCACTAGTTTTTCGCTAGGAACGTTTGCCAGCTAGATTATCAATTGGGCGTCTTTCGCAAAATCGTCAATAGGGTATTTTAAAAATTCAAAATAAAAAAACTTCGAGGAAATCTTTTGAAAATACCACCACAGATATAAATTCACATGTCCGACATGAAGAACAAAACATGAAAACTCTAAAATCCGTTCGCGAGCTTTATCACATTGTTCAAGAGTAAACCGCGTATCGATAACTCTCTACCACGTTTCCATATGTTTACAACCGATAAAACCGCATTAAACATCAAGTTCGGTAATTCGCAGCGGAAATTTCTCGTCTGCAGGGTAAAGCTGTACGAGAGTCTTACAACGTAACCACGATACGCGTTTATCAGATTAAACTTATTCAACTCCGCCGAGTAAACTTCGCCATATCAGGTAATATGCACGCGAAAATTAAATTCTCCGTGTGTGATTCGTACTCGCTGAGGCACCCTCGTGAAAAAGCAAAACAAAACGTCAACTTGTTTAGCTGTTTCATTCGTCGTAACGATATTTAAATTACCCCTCGGTTCTCCTCCTTTCTGGAAACTGGTTAAAGTATACCTAACGTTAGGGTGGCTTTTAATGACTTTCAAAAGATGATTACATCATCGCCTCTGTACGCGCCGAGCACGATGATGCAAATGCGACAAAACGCAATTGTTTCCAACAACGATATTTCATAAGAAACAAACTTTCGCCATGAATAGATTATGAAAAACGAGCTAAAACAAAAAACCATGCCCACGATGATTCAACCACTTAATGAAAACCCGAAAACATAATACAAAGACGTTAAGAAATTTCAACTTGAATTATTGTTGTCTAAGTTAATGAAGTAGAACGACGTTTCAACAAGAGTAGACAACGTTTTGCACTACACCTCGTTATAATTAACAAGGCCTACGGGTAAAAAGGCAAAAAAACCCTTTAACGAAGAAAAATACCGCTAAACCAAAGAAATCGGTGACGTAATAAGTTACATTAACATTCTGACCTTTTGCGTTATAAAAAGTTCATACAGTACACAAACACCAGCCACAGTAATTCCTTGCTCTTTGCACAGCATCGCCGTTGCTATGGAAATCATTGAAAGTGATAACGCTTTCCAACCTGTAACAACGAAAAAAAAAAAAAAAATGAAAAATCCACGCCGTGCACAAAACGCCGACTCGTAACTCCGAACAGGATTACCGGCGACATTTTAAAATTAAAAGTATCACATAATGTAACACGTGTAACGAAACGCATATAAATTACGAGAATATGATATTAAAGATGGAATTTTTACGCTTTGTGAAACCTAATGAATCGTGATTTTTCAACTTTCCATTCATAAAATATGTTTTTTAATGAAAATATTCCGTCAAAAGTGGTCGTAACGTGTGCCCTGGGTTAAATATAAAACCTAACGCTGCTCCGTACCCTTTACCCTCAGTCACCATTGAAAACCAACCTTTTTATAAAATTGAATTGCCGAATGTATTCATCGCGAATCCTCGTTCGTTTTATCGTATTTTCTTATTTTCCAACAAAAAAAAACCTTATTACCCAAGAAACGATTTTTCGCGCGGAGTCAAAACACTCAACATGAAAACACCAACGTCTTCTATGCTTCGATGGAGAAGAACGTAACGCCTAAATCCGTTAGCATTACTCGAAATAGACTGAATCATTTGCATATTTACTTCGATAATGGGGCCTCGAGTCGTTAATCCAATCGTAATAATTTTCAGGTGTCGTTAATGCTGTTTCGAAATCTCGAATAAATCTATTTTTTTCTCATCGTTTCGCTTTAAATTTGAATTTTAGTATTTTAAAGGCGTTAATACGTAAAGCTGTACCGGAGCTTTTTCCCGTTCTTGTACCATTTGCAATTTACGAAATTCGAAACGTGTAGAAAACATAGAAAAAACAAAGTGTAAATTGTTATTCGCCGTAATACATTACTTCCTTTGCTGCATTTCGACACAGCGTGACTGAAAAATGCGTGTCAACTTGTATTTTTTTGAAATTCGCTTCTTTTTGAGATAAATCATACATGTGTAAACGTATTTTTTTTCAGAGCTAAGTATAGGCTTTGTGCATGTTAAAAAATGAAAATCGTCGAATTGAAAGAAATCCGGCTCATTTTTCACCCTTTGTTGCATGTAGCTACTTGCGATATTCTTTTCCGAATATCCTTACATTTTTATCAATTACCATCTGCGGATATGTCAACAACGATGCGAATGTTTTCGAAGATCGTTAATTTTGAGATATGAAAATTTCAAAGATGCTTTTTATTTGATTGTGAGTATATTACGATAGATAGACTCGGAGAAATTATTGAAATTTCATAACGAGCTTCTTTTTAATTACAAGTGATGTAAAAAAAAAAAATCAATTAAGTTTTCAAATCAGTAGATAAATGCTTTCTACGGAAATAGATTAATTCATCTAAAAATTCAAATATCAAGAATAATCACCTGGTACGAAACGACTTCTTATTCGAAAAATTAGCCTATGATACAATTTCCACTCTCGCAGAAATTTTTTAAATACTTCAAAAACACGTGGAATAATATTTAAAAAAATTCAAACTTCAAAAATCGTCAAAAATTTGATTAAAATTGCGACAAGTGAAGAATCTCTTACCCGTTTGGTGATTGAATTCCTAAATTCAACAATCGCGTTTTAAAACTTTTCTGTCGAATTTGCAGCATGATTTCGATTTCCTGCAGAATTTCTCAACTGTCACATCAGTTGCTAAAACTCGATACTTTTCGAAGCATGTATCTTTGTTTTAAAATTAATTTGTACTTAACCGAAAGTGATTCAGCCTTTCATCCAGCTCTTAGCTCTATAAATCGTATTAAAATGAAACTTCATTAATTGACCATTCCACGCTCACTTGAAGCGCTGCAGTTGAGTTTCAATCTTGGGGAATCAAAAAAAAAAATAATACACGCGTCTTATGGAACGAAAATGAGTTGTTTTGAATTTTAACAAAAATGAAAAGGTTTACGTAAATTTTCGTCAAGACCTTAATTAAAGCTATTAAAATTCATAAGATTTATACATTAATAAAGCTAGAAATTCGTTTTTTCAATCACAAACTACTGATTATAATTAATTGTTGGCATTTTCTTGACTATTATCGCTCTATTTTTCAATTTCGTTTATACACAAGCGTTTTAGATGTAAATAGGAATCATTTTTAAAAGTATTACTATCAGTATGACATATGAATCTGGAGGCTGGAACATCAGATAAGTATTTTAGTTTTCTTGTACTTTTGTTTTGATAAGATAACAATATTTTTTATCTTTGTATTTCTTTATTAATTTTCAGATTGCTACTGATGCTTCAAATTCCAAAGATTATTGAATTTGTAGGATTTGAGCAAGAGATTTTTTCGAGAAGGGGAGGCTCTCTTCGAGCCGGGCAATTGTTCGTTCTAGTGAATATGTCCTGCTCTTCAGAAACGCCGTTGATACATGAATATTGTATGCAATCCGCAGTAGAGTGGAGTGAAAAAAATGGTGGGTCTTGGATTTTGCTGAAATTTTGGCATGTTGTAGGGTTTAAGTTGAAACCGTCTGAGGTGAATTTTTAGACCCCTACCTCCCCTCCAAGTGGAGCTAGGAGCCCCCAAAGTAGGTCAACTTTTGAAAAAAACGCATTTTTCTGCGTACGGGGGTCTCAAAAGATGCGATTTGAGATTCTGCGTCCCCTTAGCCTATTTACGTTTCGATTGGAGATATGTTTTAGCACAGAACGACAATTTTACTAAGGAAAACGAAAAAAATCGCCATTTTCTCGAAATTTTAATGTGTTCATGAAGCAAAACCTGCCATTCTCGTATTGCACATTTTGATGAAATTTATCTAAAAAGGTATTTTTTTTGGAACAAATTGAAATGTGCTTGTACTCAAATACACTATTTTGTAACTCAATTTCAAACATCCAAGTTTTGACATTTTTATGGCATACAACTTTTCTTTCAAAAATATAAAACCGAGGATTTCCAAATTTAAAAAAAATTTGCCAATAAATCAAAAAATAAATTTGTTTAGCTGGAATTCCGGATTTGACAATTTTTCAACGCGTTCTCAAAACTCCAACATTTAAAAATACCCAACTCGAAATAGAAAATTCCAAAACCCACGTAAATTTTTCATCGTAAAATTGGCATGAATTCGACATTTTACGCCGACGAGAAAAAATTCCCACAATTTCGTACATTTCTTCCGCTGCTTAAAAAATAAATCCAAGTTGTTAAATTTTAACTTCACGAATATCCGAGCAACGGTTTACGAAAAGGTCAAAAAGACGTTTTTATTAATACATCACACGATCTCGCGTGCTGTTTAAAATTCTACGAAAGTTTTCACTATAGCGTTGAAATAAACTGTTGAAAATTGTTTCCACTATCACTGCAACGTTATACGCGTATTTTCAATTCAATCTTTTTTCGTTTCTTCGTTGACCATTAAAAAGCGCCGAAAATTTTCGTCGATTGTAATATCAGCGAGTGTTCCTCATAAGCGATCTTGTCGTGCCGATAAAATACATTCCCCAAGTACATTTCAAATAATGTCTAACGCCAACAATACCTATAGTCATTTTCACACAATCGCCTCCTTTCTCGTAGCATTTCTCGAGGGATAATGGAAAAACCGTTTTATCAATTTAATAAATTGATTCCTTATACAACCGCGTGATAAATATAACATAATAAAAACTTCACACCGTCGATACTCGCTCATCGGTCATTTGCATAATTGTATAAACTGCGGCTTTCCTCATACTTTGCATGTAATTATCATACAAAACAGAGGGAAAATTCGGTTGAAACGTCCGTCAAACCGTACCTTCCAAGCTTTATGTACAAAGCTACAAACCAAACAAAAAAAAGTGAATAAAATGAGACATTTGGTAAATAAAGTCAATCGAGCGTTCTTATCCTATTTTCGTTACACATGTAATCAACCGAGCACTTTAAATCGTCGATATAAGAAAACTTTGTGTAAAAAACATCACGAGTTTATACCAAATGCTCGAATCAAATCGTTCGTCCGATATTTTAACCCGATAGAAATACGTGGTAACAATACGATGGTTGTTCGTTGTCTCATTGTTCTCCGTTAATTTATTATTATCGTACGTTGAACCATCGAAACATTTCAAATTACTAATTCCAGTTATCGATAAATTTCTCATATGATTTTCGTTTCAATTCCCAACAAAAACAACTTTTTTTTTTAAATTACAAAAAATTTTTGTTTAGTAATGTGATTTTTCTATTCAACAATTCCAATTTCTTCTACCGCGAAATGTAATTTTCTGACTCGAAAATGAAAATTCCCCACAATTTCCGATTGAAGCAAAATATTGAAGGGGTAAGCTGCCTCCTGCCCCCCTTTATTTTCGGCCCTGCGAATTATCGATATCGTATATCACGTGTAATTTAAATAGCGGCACCACAGTGGTCCAAAATGGCTCAAAAATGTGATTTAAGCAAAAAAATAAAGGTCAATGGAAGTTTTACATGATATTGGAGAATGACAGTACATAATCTAAGTACCAGTAAAAAAAATTTCTACAGCCATTTTTTCACCCCTGCACCCACCACCCACCCGCAAAACAGTAATATGCATTTTCTGACAATGTTGCAAAAAATACGTCAGTGTTTAAACGTAATTATAATTGTAACATATTAGTGTATTTTTATACTTCAATAGTGGGTTTTGTACCTCGAAATGAGCACTTTCACGCTACGCGGTCCGTTTTTTTTTCTGAATTAAGTTAGTATTTTTTTTTTCATTTTTTCAAAATGGCCGTTTTTTTGTGAAATAAAATTTTTCAAAAGGATAAAAATAATGGGATTCAAGCGGATCCAAGTTTGTTTATGAACTAAAAGTAGCCTTTAGTGTTCCTGAAACTGGGGCAATTTGCAATTTTTGCGACCACTTGCGACAAACGATTTTACACGCGATTAAATTACGTCAAATTCACAAATTTTGGTTGAAAATTCATATTCATATATCAATCTATCGCAAGTCAAATTCGGCCATATGCAAATTAATACTTTCAACGAAGATTTTTCACTCCTTAAAATACAAATCGACTTCAAATCTGCATTCTTCGACCATAAAAACAGTTTTTTTGACTTATCACAGAGCGAAACTTGAAATTCTTTAAATTTTCTGATTTTTCAATTTTTCTGATATACCCTCCTCTCCAAAATGCAAAATAACTTCGGATTTGAATTCAGCAACCTCAAAAACATACATTTTGACATACCACATGTTAAAATCCACAATTTTCAAGTTTAACCCCTCCTCTGTGGTTCACCCTCCACTCCAAAATGAAAAATGACCTCCAATTCGCACTCAGTGACTTCGAAAACGTAATAAGAGACATGAAAAAAATTTATAATCGCCATACAACCTTAAATCACGTTTTTTGGCTGTTTTGGACCGCTGTGGGCGTATTTTCATGAAGAAAACAGCCCATTATGATGAATACTTCTCAGCAATGATTTCTCAATACGTTTAACGCCAATTTTCCCACTGAATATTGAACCAGCGTTCAATTTAAATCGTCAACTTGTAAAATACGATATTTTCGATGGGCAAACACAACGCGGTGAAATAAGGTGAAATAAGACGAATGTAAAATTTCCATAACCTTCACCTTTTCAAACCACATCTGCACGTTTTCCGACGACATAAAAAAGGTAAAATATAACATTTTATAATGAAAAATTTCAACGCGACAATTATTTTTTGGCCGTTTGTTTCAACTCGTAGGAAATTACTTCCATTCGGAAACCCCCAAAACGTATCCTTACCCAGGACACGTAACAATTACGAGATAAGATGCTGGGTCGAGGATTCGCAATCGTCTGCTGGTAATTTCAACTTTTTCCAATCGATAAATTGACTTTTAAAAGTAGTACGACAACACTGCCTACATTCGCGATGAAAAATAGTTGACCCTGAAGTTTATAGATAGGGTTAGCAGTGCTTCGGGTAATTCTGACCCGACGACGTAATCCTTCGCCAAACTATTTCAATTGAGTTTCAAACGCAATCGTCCCACGGAAGTGTTATTTTTTCAGTACGAGCAAAGCCAACGACACGAGTCGTAACCGCAACCCCATCTTGAACTTTTCGGCTAATGCGTTAACACGAACGTATGGTTACGCCGGCTCTGGGCTTTGATACATGGCCGGTTTTTAATTCAAAGGTCAAAATTAAATCCGCATCACGCCACCGTAATAACATAATAATGTAAACATATTAACTATTTACTTGTAGTTTTTTTCCTCTTCGATGCGTGACTATAAAATAACAACGCCAGCAAGAAAAACACCGAGGAAAGCGTTTCGGCACGTCCAACGACCCCGGTTACCTGCAAAACAGAAAAAACCCATCACTTACTGCTCCGCGGTATCGTAACTTAAGCTAATTAAAATTCACTCAACAAAGGACTGGCTTTTGATGGTAAAACGTTCGCGTATACGCGACGACGCGAAAGTACCATGCATAATACAATCAACGCATAAGGTATCGTTTTCTCATTTCAACCAAGACGGAACCGGTGGTAAATTACGAGCTATTTAGGTGAAAAGCTATCGAACACCGAATGTAGTAATTTTCGCAACGTTCAAAGTAGATTTCTAGCTTCTCTTTAACAAGCGTGTAGTATCTAATATGTATAACAAACGGGTAAAATTTCCCTAAAGAGAAGGCTTTCGGTACCATAGTCGGTATTAATTTGATTCCGCGAGCTTTCATTCAAATTATAATACCACTAATGGAAGTTGGTGCTTTTAAACTTGTTGCCAAGTAAACTTAAAATTTAAATAACTCGCTACTTTATAAGCTTTTCTTGTTTACTTGTTAAAATTAAGTTACTAAATACATATTGTCAGAGATGTGTTCGTACCCAATGGCTGAATTTCAAAAACTTATACTTCTTACATATAACATTCTATTTTACTGCGTCACAAAAGTTAAAAACTTTACTAATGACAGAAATTATAACGTATAAATTTACATATTTACTTTATACGTTGTAATTACACCGCGTTGAGCTACGCTATAAATGACAATTATACCAGCAACACCGAGTACTATCGCTTGCTAACATACTGCTAATATAAAACCTTTGAAATACGCGATGATTTTCACCAATCTGCACACATATTCTCATAATCTCATTTTACTATCGATAAAAACACCAAACCACAGCACGCGAAGACTCCTCCTTTGAAAAAACAATCGCCCCTCTCATACGTGGTGTTTTATTCAAATTTCAAGAGTCCAGAATAATACACAACAACGAACACCCTCTACACAAAGGCTTAAAAACTACGCCAGCTTTGAAATAAAAGAAACATCATACTACATTGTGGCTCTTTGACACGAGGGCGGATTTGATCACAATTTCGCATAATTACTACTTTTTACCCTCCTTAAAACATTGTTAACAATCCAACATTTTCATCCCTCTGTTATTTAGTAAATTAAATCAGTTTTTTTCAATTTTTCCAAAGAACCAGAGAGAAAGATGGTTTAAAAAGAAATGAAAACTTGCTTCTGCCAAAGGCGTTCATGCATCCTTTCGCGAACGATTCGATTTCAACCACTCTGTGAAAATCACCCAATGAGTGAATCTCACGAAGACTGGGATACGAAAATAACGAAGTAAAAAACTGTATTCGCATTTCGCAAACTGATTTTCACCACACAATAATATTAATTTTACGTTTTCAACAAGAAATAGTCGAGTAAAGTGAAAATTTGATCCATCGATGTAATTATCCACAATCTCTTAAAATTAAAAAAACACGTCAGTACAATATCCTGTTTTTTAAACATGAAACAGAATATTAATCATGACTTATTTTTGGAAGATTTTTTTCTTTCTTGGTAACTCAGATATACATACGTTTGGTTGATACTCCGAGGGTATCAATGCAATAGTCCTGTTTAGATCAACAGAATAGCAAATTAATTCTTGAATTTCGGACGTTTTCTCAACGAGTTTAAGCAGATCATCGTTACAATAAGATTCCGAGCACCGAAACACTTACGATTTAAATACAAATTCAGCATAATATAGTCTAAACCTCAGCTAAACCATGCTCCTTTCATAACGAATTAAATCTATTGAAATTATTTTCTCCGGTAATTTCTAACAAATAATCATCATTGTTAAGTTGAAATTTTAATTTCAGGAGTTGAAGTTTACATCAAATTCCTTAATGGAAGGTATAAGGATAGTGACGAAATAAAGAAAAATAAAATGAAACAACAATTCTACGTAGAATTTCGACATTTTCTTCCATTTACCCGTTGAGATCAATTTTCGCCAAAGGTTATATTTTCTTAATATTAAAACGATTCAACTTTGAAAATTTGAAATTTCACAATACGCGGATAAACCACTCAAAAGCAATATCGATCAAGTGCAGCTGCCAATAAAACGTCATCGATGAAAAAGCTCAGAATACCGTTTAGAGTTTCTGCTTCGTAGCCACGTTATTTAAACGCTATAATTTCCCTCTATGCTCTATTTTTCCCGCATGCATCGCTGTATTTATCCTCATTATAGTAAAAAATTTATCGAACTTGAAATAATCATAATTTATACCAGACGAAAATAACTCATATTGACATGTTGACTGAACTAAAAATATCAAAGAAACGTTCGTTCAAAAAGGAATTATAAACACAATTCGATGAATATTTTATTAAAAATACCGTCGCGTCGATTCGTCCCGCAAAATTAATATTCGATACCAAATATAATTTTGTTTATAATAGGAATAAAAAAACTTGGGCAAAAATATTATTAAAATGTTAAGAAAAACGTTACCCGAAGCATACAACGTTATTTTGCATACGAAAAAAAATTCCAAATTGAATTTTTTCCTTTCATATAAATTTTCAAGTTATTGAATAATAGCTCATCTGGACGTTTTCAGTCTATAGAAGATATCGTAAATTTGATTCTTTCGGACGATTCCATTTCTAAGAAAAAAATTCTCGATTTGATTACATTTTTCGTTGGTTCGCAAATCGAGTTTTTCTCGGATGTAAGAAAAAACAATTCATCTCGGAATAAAAAAAAAAATCCTCCAAGTTTCGTTTTCAAATATTAATCTCCAGAGCCAAGATTACCCATCCAATTTTCAAGTCAGCCACTATTAGTTTATGATTGAGAAACACGAGCACAAGTTGAAGATTATTTCTACCAGACAGCTTGTGTTATAAATCAAACAACCCGCACTTTTTGGAAAATTATTGCGTATTTCCGCTAAAAAAAAAATGAAATATTAATGCAATCGACGGTCGTGTATAATTTCCAAAGTCAACGATCAAGTTGAAATTTTGAGGAAAAGTAGCACCAGCGCATGCATAAATGATCATTTTTCCAATTGTTTTTAAAATAATTTTTTCATTGCAGTTTTTAATAGATTTCTATAATTTCTACTCATCTTAATTTCAATATAAACAACTTTTATGGATCAAGAGAGTTTATATTTCTTATCAAACCAAAACCAAACCACGGAGTAGAAATTCAACCCCAATAGGAATCAAAATTCAATTACAAGGACGTACTGATCAATAACATGAGCCACCTGTTGATACGATGGCGAATATCGTCTATCCAAAGACACGTATATCAATCAACCATAACATAATTAAATCTCATTACCTACCCGATGAAAAACGAACCATTTAAAATTGAAAAAAACACCAATTTCCATTATTCTTCCAAGTACAGTGGTATGGTATTGCGCTCTGAGGGTTAAAATGAATGAAAACTTCACGACGAAAAAAAAACTATTTAATTGAACAACACAGAAGTAGTACTACAATTGATAAACTGCTAATTTGCATACTGATCCCCTCTGTGCTTTTTTGTGTGATTTTATAATTTTTCGTTACATTTTTCCGAGATGATAAGATGAGGAATTTGCTCGGATTGAGATTTACCAGATTCATTTTGGGAAATTAAACAGGAAACGATCGATAGAAACAAGATTTAACTGGGAAAGTGAAGAAATGCAGAACCGGTTAAGGAGAAAGAACAGATATTTGAAAATTTAAATTATTCTAGGAGATAGAGCAGACCCTCGTAAATTTCGATTTGATAAAAAACGAAAGTGCAGAGATTTGCATGACCAAATAATACCACGATACATATAAGATTTGAAAATCTAAAAGCCCCAACCCATTTTCACCGAGTACTCGAGTAATTTAAAACACGTTTGGTTATCGAATAAACCCAATATCCCAACATTTAAAAATACTGTTTATGGTTTGATGTTGAAAAACGACCAAGGCATTTTCGACTCGTAACAAAACACCCGTCGAATTCTACTTTATTCTAACGCCAAAAAGAAGCACTTAAAATAGCGCACCACGCTTCCTTCAATTCACATAAATTGTCGAAGGCTCGGAATTCACTAATTAAAGTCATCAAGTAGCACCTCGCTAAAATGATTTCACCCACCCTGGGAAATTCCTTTTACCGCAATTGAACGAAATTACTCGGCGTACAAAAGACCATCGTAACATTCCTACGAAGCGGGTAAAGTTTAATTTCCAAGCTTGAAAAGAACAACTTTAAAGACGCGCACCCATCAAGACCATTCTACGAAATTACTAAACAATCATCGATAAAACGTTTCCCAACAAGATGTTGAGACCCGGCAATTAGAAACAGAAGCTCTAAACATAAATTCCTTCATTCGGAAGTAATAGGGAAAGGTACTTGGGGGCAACGAGCTCACACACGTTAAACGTAAACGTAGTAAAATATCGAGGAAGAACGGCTATAATAATCCCGACGGGAGTTCAATGTCACGCACAGTTTTTTGAGTTAGGGTCACTATTGAACACTTTCAAATACCTTTTATCGTACATGTTAAACGGCCAGCGGAACGTTTTGTAACGTTTTTCAACCATGAGCAAATTTTAAATACACTTAACGACCAATTATCTGGTTAAGTTTTGTAATTAATATTTCATCAACTGGATCAGAAGTGGGTACGATTGAAAAACTTTTCAAGCCAAATACAAGAAAAATAGAAGGTATAAAAATCAAAGAATGGATGAAAATGTAACGTAAATCAATGCGAGAACACCTATTGTAGTATCTCAAAATTAAGGCGACTTCATCAGTGTAATACGTTCCAACTTCAATGTTTATGACTTATGAGTTGTTCCTCTCATACTTACTTAAACTAAACAAGCTATCGCTCTTGCTTAAAAATTTTTAAAAATTGACAAAATTTTGTTTAAATTGATTAAAATTGCTCAAAATTACACATAATTGTTAAAATGTTGTTAAAATTGTTCAAAGTTGTTCAATAATTCTACAAAATTCTGTTAAAGTTATAAAAAAATGATTAAATGTATGAGAACTTCGCATAAAATTGCACAAAAATTGCCAAAATGATGATAAAATACAGTGAGCACCGCTTAATAGAATTGCGGTTATTAGAATAATCCGCCTAATAGAATGGAAATTTGTTGGAACAGAACGCTTGTATTTTTTCATGTTCAAATTTTTCCCATGCTCGCTTATTAGAAATTAGAATAGACCGCTTAATAGAATTGAATTCCCTTTGGCCCAATACGATTCTATTAAGCGGTGCCTACTGTAGTTCAAAATAGATGAAAATTCATTTAAAATTCCACAAAATTGTCAAAATGTTAAAATTGTTCAATATTTGCCCAAAATTGCATAAAAACTGCTAAAACGTGAAAGCAGATTAATATTTGCTCAAAATAGTACAAAAATCGTGCATAACTAAATTGATTGCTTGGTTTCTAATAAAATACCACACACTCGTTGGCTAAAGAGAAAAACTAATTGCAACAGGGATTTTGGCGGTCATCATAAAAACCTGCTTTTAATCTAAAGTCGCCAAGATGGCGCCAGCTCACAAAAGTTCTACTTGGAAGATGATACTTTTAGGAAAAATCATTTCACATTTGTCTCGAATATGTCTAAAAGAAATACATCTGCAGCTCAATCCTTTGTATAAAAAACTCGCAAAAGGCGTTAACATAAACTATAATATCTCTAATACGATAAAAATCACATCTTACCGCTTCGGTGTGCACAGGATGGACAGAGAATAATAACGCCGCTACGAAACTAGACGCTTCTGATAAGAACATCAGACACATCCTGAAAATAAAATCAACCATTTTACGCTTTGAATATAAAACACTTGGCGATAAAAATACCATTACACGTACACTACGTTATTTAACGTCATCTCCCTAAATTCAACGTGTTCAAAAGCGTCGAAAATATTGAAAACATTAACGCGAAAAGGGCAAACCACTCACGCCATCCTACTAACTGAACTGTAACAAGTGAACAGATCATAAATTCCGTCCAGTCGTCGGCTGTAAAGGATCATCATATCGCGATAAGGTTAAATTTTCGTACCGTAAAAGCGTTCGTAAACGGTAAAAGAACCGTTACAAAAGTAATATTTTAAACCCCACATATCTCGGACGTTACATCGTCCAAAATACCAGTCGCCCGATATTTTCTCCGCTAAAAAATCGCTCCAAGGTAATACCCTCTAAGAATTTTCCCGGCGAGGCAGTGACGACTAAAATGTTCAATTTTGTAAAACTGCATGCGCCAAAAACCTTTCTACTTTACGCTCGAATTAATTTCTTAATCTTTAAAGAATGACTAACAAAGTCTCCTTTAATCTTCTATTCGTCGAAATAAGTAAATTTAAATCTTTTTTTCGCCTTTCCCTCGCGTACGCAACGCCTAATGTCCAAATAAATTACGAAATACATAAAAATTAACTCCTTCGCCCGGCATCCGAGTAATTCCGTTAAATCTCAATTTACTATTTTCAAACGCAAATACCCGATGATAAATCTTTTAAAATTCAGCTTCCCTTTTCGTTCGTATATCCTTTTTTTTTCTCCCTCGAAACAACACTTCTATCCGTACACAGCGCTGTGAATTTTTGAAAGATGAACTTTTCAGGTATTTGAAATCGAATTTTACGAAATACAATTCCACTCGGATTTAAATCATTTCTTCGCAACCTCATTTTTATCTTTGAAATTCCAAGAACTTCGATTCACAATTTTTGGATGTTTGGTTCGTTGAGGCAACCTAAAAAGTTGAAAGGCCTTTTCGCATTTTTTTCTTTTAGTCAATCAGAAATCTTGAGAAGGATGCTTTCGTGGCATCTTCTTTTTGAGCTAATTGAGAACGTTTGGGAAAGCTATCTCCGGAATTTTGGAATAAAATATGAGGAACTTTTCAATTATAACTAACTAGTAAAAAAGAAAAATCTCCTGTTTCCATAAATTTCTACATTTAAATAAAATCCATTTTTTTTTGGGGTAAAATCATATTTTCAAACATTTTTCACAAAGCTGACATTTGAACGAAATAGCGACTCAAAAGTGGCCGAAAGTCATTTTCTGTAGAGAAAGTTTGCCGTAAATGTGAAATGTTTTACAACTTTGATAAATAATTTGTCCTTTTTCGCTACTTGAACGTGGAAAATACACTTTTTTGAATAAGCTTAAAATAATTTTTAACGGCTGAAAATCTAATTCCAGAAGTTTTTCCTTACAACCAGCATCGATACTTTTATCGAATTTCGATACGCGTGTCGCAGAAAGAACCACCATATAAAATCCGCCCATCATTATAAACCCAAAAAAAACGACATAAATTATATATTTTAGAAAGGAAACACTATAAGAATTTATTTACTAGCGAACTGACTTCTTTCGAGTTATACAATAAAGTTTCTTGTTTCAGGGTTTAAAAAAAAAACAAACAAATACTGAAATTTCAAATTCACCAACTTTGTACGAGTTTAACGTATAAATTTTGGTTTCAGTGAGTAATATTTTTACGACGCATAATCATCTGCCAAAATTTAATACCGACGTGAAATTTACCACGTACACGAGCATAAATCGATACGACAAACAAATAAATCCGTATAAGAAAAAAAAACACCACCGTTGTGGTACACGTATCACTAAAAATATTAAACAAAAACAAAAAATTCTGAATTGTATACAACTCATTCGAAATGCTTTACATATCCCATATGTAAAAATTGAAAACAAATAAGCTATACCAAAAGAAAGCAACGCGAAATTCGCGAGCTTCAAAAGATAAAAAAAAAACTTTCTACACCGACGCATTATTTATTACATACAATGTTTCATTGTTGCACACATAAGTACATGGAAACCTACACACCTATAAATTTAACCATAAAATATAAACCTTTTCATTTGCAATAAATCGATACTATCAAATTGAAATTTACTAAAAAAAAAAAGGTCCTATTACGCCGTATTTTAATAATTTATTTTTACAAACGTTCACAAGTAAAAAATTCTTTTCAACGTGGAATTATGAAAAAATAGGGTAAACGGAACTACCGTACGCAACCTTAAAGCAATATTTGGTAAAACACCAACTGGGCGAAAGCTAATACGCACCGTTTTTTCAAACCCCAATACCCCGTTAATTTTGCAATTTAAGAGAACGGCTCGTTCAATTCGAAGATAGCGTTGTTTTTTTTCTATTTTAGTTATCACACAAATTTCAACTTTCCCGCTCGTAAAATGCTTTAAAAATAAAAGCACCGAGGGTAATCCCTGTATACGTTCAATGCTCCGCTATTCCCTTAATATCGCCGCTGGCGTATCATCCGGGGAACAACCGTAGCGATTTTCCTAATGACAGATTTACAACGAGACGGCAAAATTTCAACATTTTAAAACTTCCTTTGCGCTGAAGAGAGAAATTATTATTAAAAAATCATAGCTATTTTAACAGCGCTCTGAAGCAACTCGCAGGTGACGGGTTTTAGCACGAGACAACATTAAGAAATCATATTCCGATTCAACCGGCAGGATTACAGATAACGTGCGAAGTTTGAATTTCATCTCATGAAGGAATTATCGGTTGACCAGAGACGTTTACACAGATGACATACAAAACCGAGTTAGCACCAGTTTAAGTAACTATTTGCCAAATGAAATTCATACACAAAAAAGTTCCCTTTTCGTTAATCTATTTCCAAATAACCACTTCCGGGGTCACTTGCGAAGCATTTCATAAAATTATACCAGAAGATTTCCCGAGCATTTCCAGCGTGTTTTTCCCAAGGGAAAAACTTTATAAGGTATTAGGATCCAAAATACCACGAGTAATGGAGTAGATTGATTTCATTTTTGACACTGGATTTAACCATGTAGCTAATTCACAATTTTACGCGGAATTTTACGATAATTTTTCATTTTTCTCGAAGCAAAAAGGATCTTCTCCGACAAATAATTCTACAGGGTGCTTCGAGGGTAGAAGTAAGGTCTTTGACCAACTAACTGTGCAACATGAACAAAGTCAATGTATGAATATTTGCCTAATCTTTAAGCCGCAGGGGAAGTGGTTCACTCTATCAAAGGAATTTTTTTCCATTTTTGAATAATTATAGCTCAATTACTAAAATAGATAGAAGTATGCGGTTTGTTCTGGGAGAAAGAGACTTCTCGATTGACAACCAAGCCAGCAAACATACCTAGCATATGCTATAGTCTATTCGGTCCGAGAGCGGTAATTTCCTAAGCGTAAAATTTCTCTTTTACGGCCAAATATATTCAGAATTGGTGTTTTTTCTGAAAGTGTATACACACTTGTATACCAAACAGTTACATGAAAAATGATGAAATAATTTCGTCAAGTTTCGATTTTGAAGAACCGCGTGTCTCATTTTTTGGAAAAACGAAAAAAAAAACAAATTTCCAAATCATCCAGTCCACCATAAAATGTTAATGTTGTCCTTCTACTTTTGAACTCAGTCGCTGTGAGAATTTTACAAATACCACCTTTCGTATTACAAATTTAATGAAAATCAACCTGTAGTGACATCCCATTTCTTATGCAGCAGATTCGCATTGAAGTGTGCGAGTGTCTCCAAAAATACCTGCATCATGTAGCAATATCAAATATATTTGGCTGTAATAGAGAAATTTTACACTTTGGCAATTACCGCTCTCGGACCGAATAGACTATAGTATAATTTTGGAACTATTTTCTAGCAAATTGACTAACGAAATTTACTAGTATTTTGCTGGCAAAAAAGTCAACAATTTAGCGAAAGCTTTAAAAATTTCTAGGGAATTAAAAAATACGTTAAACAAAATTCTCTAATTTTTTGAAATAATATTTCTAGTGAAAAAATGCTTTCATCTACTAAAAAAATACGAAACCAGAATATTGAAAAAAAATTGGTGTTTACTGACAAGGGATCTACTTCAGGTGTCCGGCTCGGATTTGAACGGGAGTTGGATTTTTGGAAAGAGCATGTCAAAAAAACCCCAAAACCAAAATTTTAGCTGCCCAAGTTAATTTTTCGATTTTTGGCGAATTTTTGAAATTTGAAAATTACAAAATTTCAATTAAAAATGAAGAATTAAGAAAAAAAACTCGAAAAATGATTTTAAATCACTCAAGAAATGTTTTCCCCCTGATTTGAACCCGCTGAATCCGAAAATCGCATCGGCGAGCCGTTCTGGAGCCTCCAGTGCGATTTTCATTTTTCTCCAGGAATTCAAAATGTTCCAAAATGGCTTGCCAATGCGATTTTCGGAATCAGAGGGTTTGAATTAGGGGGGAAACATTTGTCGCGTGATTTAAAATCATTTTTCGTTTTTTTTTTGTTTTTTTTCAATTTATTTTATATTGAAACTTTGTTATTTTGTAATTTCAAAAATTCGCCAAAAATCGAAAAATTAACTTGGGCAGCTGAAATTTTGGTTGTAGGGTTTTTTTGACATGCTCTTTCCAAAAATTTAACTCCCGTTCAAATCCGAGCCGGACATCTCAAGTAGTTCCCTTGTGAGGATAGATCGCTTCTCACTTGAATCTTGCCACCAATCTAATTGATTTCAAAATTTACTTGCACAGATTTTCAACAGGAAATTCTGACATTTTGAAAAAAAGGCACTCGAAAATCAGCTAAAATAAAATTTGTGTTCAAATTCGACAATTCTTCGCATCACACATCAACTCCTTTTCAATAAGAAAATAATTTCAAAATACGTAGCAGAAAATTCACCACCCATAAAACTGTCGCATCGATCAACAGCTGAGTCAGCATTTACATGATACGTGAGCCATTGATAGTTGTTGTTGAGGGGTTACCACCATAGGATGGTTTTATGCATTGCAATATCGCTGATTCGAACATATTGCTGGGGAAAATGTTAAAAATATATAGCCCAGGGGTTTTGTATAACGCTTTGAAAATTCTCGCGTTATTTTTTTTTTTTTATATAAGTTATATCTTTAAAAAATATATATGCCATAAGATTTCTGGGTTACTTCAATATTTTTATTGCTTTTTCAGTTTCGGTAATCGATTGGATTCTTTTAGGTATTTTTTTTTTCAAATTTCTTATAAAATCTACTGACATCGAACAATTAGTAAAACATTTCGCGAAACTTCGAAGATAAATTTCCAACGAGATTTTGTACATTGAAAAAAATAACGCACAATATGACAAATCGTTAAAACAAATCATCACTCTTTTCGGTAGCTCGCTAACTATTTACACGAATTTAACGGTCTAAAAAAGGAAAAAAAGACATAAAATCCATATCCACTATTCCTTCTTTATTTAAATTTTTCTTCCTTAAAAGCGATTTTTTCCTCTTGTAAATTTGCAAGATTACACCAGCGAGCGAACAAATTGGATAACATTTCGCTCAGCGTTGGAAAATTTTGATTCAGCGTGATAATACGGTTACTATGAAATGACATACGAGCCTTTTCTTTTCTTTACTCTGGTGAAAATACCTTTTTTCGTGTATTTTCTTCCTTATACGCGTATTAAAAATTGCTTATCTTTTATATGCGTAGAATCTATTAAAAGCTAAAAATATCAACATCGGCGAAATGATTAAACGATCGTTTACATCCAGCACCCTCGAATATTACCTAGTAATTTACTCGTAATTTACATATCATAACGAGCCAACTACTACAAAATCGATTCGCTTAGATTGCGGTATTTTCGGCGTATCTAACGTGTTTAATGAAATGGCTGCGTTATATTAGTCTAGGGGGAAAGATAAAGAAAAATGAGAAGGTAATTTCGTATAGACGAAACCGACTCTTTATTTAAATTTTTTTCTCGTTTTTTAATTGAATAATCTTTACGAATCTCACGAGCTTGGTATAAATCGACGACGTAATTTTGCGTCGCGAAAATCAACGTATCAAATTCTCGAATTTTTAATTTCAAATTGAAAAACACTTTTTTAATGAATCCACCGATCGATTCATCTGTCGCCGTCGCGACAAAATCCGTGAAAACATCATTTCGAAAAAATGCCAAAAAGTCGAATCCATCGACATAGTCGATTTACCGTCGATGCTTGAAATTTCCAAATACGCTTTAAATAAGATATACGAATTTAATGGTGTTATTTTTCGAAATAGCTCCTAACAGAGAAACTTTCGCAATAAAATTTCATACACGGTCGCAAAATATGTAGTTCATCGAACGCCTGCACGAATTGTATATGAACTTTCGCCTATACAGCTCAAACGTCAACATCGTTATTTGATTTTCACTTTGAAGTTCATTCCGACCGATGGCAAACAATCGGTTAATTTAAACTGCGCTTTTGATTTGTAACATTTACGATTATCACGAGTGATTGATGAAAGAATTTTTTAATTGGATTTCGCAACATTTTCAAAGCTTTTTCCACGCCGATCCCGTTTTTGTCAATCGTTTCCGATTTATTTGCTCGTTTGCATTTCACACTCTCGATTCACGACGCACGTAGTTAAGAATTTCGCTACACGCGTGAAGCGTCGAATGAAAAAAAAAAAAGGTAGCTCGTTAACTCGAGGGGCGCAAAAAGAAAATGAAAATTTAACCCCATAGTTGTAATCTTTATTAAAGGAATTCCGTACCCGGGTATATCAACAAGCCAAAAGTTAACAAGTTGAAATTTTTCTACAGGGAACAATGTATTAATGATAGTAATTAACCTTTCCAGCGAAATGTTTACTCAGTACGAGAAAAAAGTCGCAATAAAATCCGACGATAAAATTTTATTACGAAATAATACAACTTCGACGTTCGCTTTTACAATTTGTACCGGTCCGAAAGCGCAATAAAGCATTCAAAGAGCAGCCGTCGTCGTTGCGAAGTAACTTTAGCCATTTAATACCGCAACAAGCTTAGTATTAATTATAACACTTTAAGCCGGAAGTGAAAAGAGATGGTATGGTAATTATGCAACCGGCACATTTTCACCATAACTAAAACCCTTTCGTAGGGCTTACTCTTTTTTTTCGACAACTAACAATTCCACCTAAGACCTATTTTTTAATCAATCGTTTCTCTCGGCCTTTTGTTCAACCACGTGGTTCAACGACCTTTTACTGCTCATGATTAATGATATATATACATTTACAATAGCGAGAAATATTGTCAGTACAACTAACATACTTACTTGAAAAATAACAACGAAACTATGGCGTGAAGGAAAATATTCACCATATGATAACCTCTCGGGTCCAGTTGGTGGAAATAATAATTCCATCGAAATGTTAATACGCACAGCGGTCTATATGATTTGTGACTTTGCTCCTGAAACCATCAAAAGAAAGTATATGTGAATGGTGAATAAAGTTTTGTGCAAAAAAAAAACACCGAATTATTTCACTAATAAGAGGTAACATCGAAAATTCTAGTACATTTTTTGATAAACGTATATAATGTTCCACCCATAGATAGTACTCCAGGAAATAAATAAAAAACATCATTATGAAGGGTGGTCTAACTTGAAAATTGAAGGGACCCCGAATTTTTAAACTCGTAAAAGCATAATTTTTCCGCACTGGTAACTCGAGTAATTCTGTTGACAGAAAAAATTTTTAAGGGCACTTTTGTAGATCTCATTACGCGTAATGAAATCAATTATTTGATATTTTTGCCTAATTTCTAATCTGAAGGAGTTACAAAGCGAAAAAAATTTCCCCGCGACGTAGCACCTTTGATATTGAAGATATGCAAAATTTTGACATCACCTTTTCAGTAGATTTTGATCAGATCTATAAAAAAGAAGAAACAAAATTTGCATACCTTCAATATCGAAGGCGCTACATCGCGTGAAAATTATTTTCGCTTTGTTACTCCTTCAGTTTAAAAATTAGGCAAAAATACCAAATTAGTGATTTTGCTGTACGTAATTAGATCTACTAAAATGTCTTCATAAATTTTTTCCATCAGCAGAATTCTTCGAATTATTATTGACAAGTTCAAAAATTCAGCGCCCCTTCAATTTTCAAATTAGACCATCCTTCTTTATGACATTTTTTACCTATTTTTTGGAGTAGTACCTGTATCTACCGGTGAAATACGAGTATTGCTCAATACTTGTTTTTACTTTTTTGTTCAGTAAAAAAGCTAATCTACTTGTAAAAAATATTTTGAACGTCATTTTCGTATAATAACAAAGCAACACACATAATTAATTACCAACTCTAAACTAGACAGTTTTCAAATTTTGTTTGATAATTTGATGATTCTACAATAATAAAAATTTACTATTGTAATATGCTTGAAATTAATAAATAAAAAGCACAACTTGGATATTTATCAGGTGAAACGAAAAGGCAGAAATGATTTATTTAATATCTCTAGTGGCATAAAAACTAGACTGATTAGCAAATTCGTCGTACCAAAACAAACGAAACGCTTGAATAAAAACTTATTTCCTAAAAAAAAAAATTACACCAATATTGCTGTATTTATACACCGAAAAAAAATTGTATTTGGTCAAGTGTAAACATGTAATTTTGCGGCAACGAATTATTTCGAATAAGTAATCACGAAAGTGACGGTAAAAAATTCAAAGCCGGTAGTGCCATAATGCGCTGGTGCAATAAAACCTTTCAGTGGGGGTTGTACGAAGCAAACAGTTCGAAATCATTTTTTACAAACGTTTCGACGAGACTACGGACGCGTGCTTACGTTAGAAACGACATACGATCGCAATCGAGAAAATATTTCACGATAACGAGTTATAATTCGAGAAAAAAAATCAGATTTTCGCGTGGTACATAGTTCATCATATGATATAAAATACGTACATTCGCCATTTTTAGTGTAGTTCTTTTGTTAGTGTATTTTGAAAAATAATTTCAATCGACAAAAAAAAGTGCAAATTGAAATACGTTTTAGTAATATAAAATATATCCAAGCAGTACGTTTTATTTTTCAATATAACGCGATTGATAGCTCCTAATAGAACTGAATTAAAAATTTTCTTACTTTGTGCATCGGAGTTCCCCAGAAATCGTTGAAAAATATATTCGATATCGGAGTATGAGGTCGGAGGTCTCGGTTTTCTTTAATTGCGCTGATGTCATCGAATACAAAGTCACAATTGCAACTGTTGTAATAACAAACGATACAAGATGCTATGATGATAGCCGACAAAATACTCCTTGGAAATGTTCTAGCTGAAGTAGACGACATTTTCGAATTCTTCACAACATCGCTTTAGAAAAATACGAATTCTCCGGAAATCACGTGTTATTTGTTTTACAATAAATTACTGTCTTTATCATTGTACTTCTTAAAATGAAGAATGTCTTAATGCAATTTGATATTCATAATGTACCGTAATTTCTCACAAAAACACTGTCACGAGCTAAAATCAAAAACAATCACTACGTTAAAAGTAACACGAGTAAAATGAATTTATTAACTAATGATCATGCAAAAAAATAATGTAACAAAACGTGCAGTTAAATGAATACAAAGAAGAAATTTTTTATCAATACCCAAAGAATAAAATTCATCAAAAACTCACTTACAGTTCTCACTGAAACCCAAACAAAATTTCAAATAGCATCAACTGAACTTTTTTTTGTTCGTCAAATGAGTAAAACCCCACATTGTCAAACTATAATTTAGATTACCTACCAAATCAGACTACATCATTTTCTATTATTTTGAATGAATAAAAGGAAATGATTCAAAATCCTCGTAACAATGTAGCGAAAACGAACACGTTTTGAAAGAATGAACGTGCATTATGTGTTACTGATAACGAAACAAATTATGTCAAACGTAAAATAACGTTTGGATACATGTTTACCATATAGTTTTGATTTAATCGCTACAACTTCATGCTAAAAATATTGAAAATTATGACGAAAACCGAGTTATTAAAACGTAAATATAATTTGTTATCAATGAACACATGATGCACGATGCCGACGTAGATGTGTTTCGCACAGTTTAAATAAATGGAGGATTGTTACAGTAAGATGTACTTGTTATAAACAGTTGATATAAAAAATAATCGAATTACTTTTACGGAAGTAGAGCAGATTTAGTAAAGTTTCAACAAGCATTAATATATCGCACTAAAAATTTGCCATTGAAGAACACAGATTACAACCAAGCACAAACATTTCAACCGTTACACTGTTTATCGTTTGCAACTTTCTTCTGTGCCACAGAAAACAACATCAGAACGTTCCACTCGGCGTTGTTCGATAATGTTCGGCACTACACGAAAAATTAGGATATGCGCAAAACTAAAACAGAATATTCTTTCATTTCTCACGATATCGTTTCTCGTTTGCTTTGCTTTGAGGGCAAAATATACATCGATTACTAATCTGCGATTTCGAGAGGCTTTCTCCCCATTTAACGAGCTTTTTCTGAATGAGACTGGTCTTGGTTACACAAATAAAGATTGTGGACTGATTGTTTTGAACTTCGGATAAGTGTAGGAAGTAGGATGGTATAAAATCATGATGCGAATGTGACTCGTGATATGAATGAGAACATTGAGAACTAAGCAAATTCGCAGCATACTTGCACAAAACAATCATTCTGAAAGTTTTGGCAGGATTTAGGAAATAGAAGAATTAAATTCGTATTTCCGGTGTCGGTATTTTCCGCTACCTTGATTCTTCAGTTTTCAACAGTTCTGAATGATAATTTTAATACAAATTGGTGAAAATGATATATTATATTTGAAGTACCTAAAATGATGATTTGATCACGCTTTCTTCGAATAAAAATTCGAAATCTTTTTATGATGGTCGTGCATGTAAACCTTTTCTAAAACTTTTGGTCTTTTATTTTTTATTTTGATTAATGAAGAATGAGATAGGCAAGTCCTAAGTATTTCATTGCAGAAGATGATGTAAGATGTGTTCTCCAGCATTTATAATTTCACTTTTATTTCTCAAACGAAAATCATTTCATTTAAAACTAAAAAAGCATGTAATTAAAATAATTTTTGCGTTAATTAGTTAATAAAATTTCCACAAAATGCGACGAATAGGTAGAAAAAGAACGTCATTGTGTAGATGCAAAACTGGCAACTGAAGTTGATATACAACTCTCAGGAGAAAAATAATGCCACTGTAATACAAAATTAAATGTCCTTTCAAGCAACGCAAGCAACTCCTCGAGGAAAAGCTATGTAACGGAATTCTAATATTTATTAAAGCAAAAGATTTATTTTGAAGAATTCAGGAAATCCGTTGACTTAATAGACATTACTTTAAAATGTAAGTATGAAGGTAGCATACATTACATGTAGATAGATATAAAAACATATTGCCCTTGCTTCACCGTATGAGCTTTATTGTTAAGAAGTGCGAACTACATTTACATTTCTCCGTTGTTTGGTAAGTAGAGGCACAATTACCTTAACTTTTATCATTTTTTATTTTGATATTGCTCAAAATACATGTTTTGAGATGGTTAATTATTTTCGTATCGATGTTTTAAATGACTACCCAATCAAACGAATACATTTATAGGTTTACATAGGCAGTGGTAATGAAAACCATCCAAGTATACCATTCACTCAAATTTTGCTAGCATTTTACTGAAAATAACGTTTTAATGTTTTTCATTCCTGACCATTTATCCGTTTATACAAAGATTCTGAAATTTTCTAAATACTCGCCGGCAGTCAACGAGAATTTAAACTTCAAATATAACTTACCAAAACAGAAATTATTCGAGCGTATAATTAAAGTTGGCGAGTTCCGAGAAAGCCTGCATTAGTTTCTTGAAAGTATGTCTTATGGACGTCATTATACCGAAGTCATAAAGGTTCAGACGAGATTTTAATATATTTCCTCACAATTCTCTTTCAGAACAAGAATGCCATGAAAGCTTGTAATTAAATTTACTCAACTTATGAATTACAGGCGCACTCTTCGCTTTAATACGATTGTATAATATGCATTTTCACTATATTATAAGCTAATATCGTCATTTTCAAAAGGAAATATTTCAATAAAAGTTTCCCATTTTAAATTGTCTTCCATATCGGTTCATGTAATCTAAATGATGTGCTTTTTTCTTTTGATCTTCTACGGCAATAGAATCACATCAAAGAAGTAATTTTTTTCATGGTGAGCCTGCTTCCATGATATTTGATTTAGATTCTATTTTACATTGAATGCATAAGTATCATATTCGCATAGGTACTTCCAAACGGAGATTTCGTGTCGTCTGTTTACATTTTCAAGATATGAGTGATAGGTTTTCCTCGTTTGGTGAGAAGTAATATAAAGATGAATTTAAACTTGTATTTTCCATTCACAGACAACTCAATAAGTATGCTTACTTTGTGAAAGAAAAATTTCAATTATTCAAGTAGTAAATCAGATCCCAATTTTGTTTTGATATGTTTTTTTTACAAAAATGTTTATCAAGTAAAATTTGTCATTGATAATATAATGCCTAGTATCATATACTGTTTGTAGGTAATACTTAGGAATGATCAAGGGGAAATAATAACGAGTACTTTATCAAGGGAATAAGTACCTACTTATCAGTTTCATTTATCATGCATTTCACTAATTCAAAACTAATGAAAGTGTTTTACCATGTTAGAAACACCCCAGATTAAGCGGAATGCGTATACTTCAAAAGAAATCCAATCCTCGAGGTGCTCACGCATACACCCGTATAACATTTGGTTCGTGTAAGAACCTCCTGAATTTTATCACAAAATTACAGGTTACAGATTGCAAACAACTTTTCAGCGAAAAAAAAAGTTGGAAAAAATCTCTAACGTAACAAAAAAATGGAAACAAAATGTATCACTTACGAATGGAGATATAAAAAGAGAACAATGATAAGGAACAACGTATGATACCTATTTATAAAAGTGCCCATATGATGCATCCCTTCAGTTTTCATCTGCAGACCGGTCTCAGTTAAAGTAATGGAATTGCCCTTCATATGTATCCTAGCCTTTGTCATCAAACTACCGGACAGAAACTGCTTTTACAGTTACAATCTATTGAGGCCATTCTTCGACAATCTTGCTAATGGAATGCTTAACTTACCATTTCATATTACGGCCTGTGAACTGAAATGGTTTTCTATTTTTAACCTCGGTGAAAAGGGGTTACGTGTCATCTCACTATTTGAAATTTTCGTTGGTTTTTTCTTTCTTCAACGGTGTTCCCCGTAAAAAGAAAATAAATTAGGTTAAAGTTTGAACATTTGATAGCAGATTTGTATAGAATTTGAATTTTTATTTGGGCGAATGAGCGCTGGATAATTTTACGTTTTACCATAATTTTGTTGATTTATGAGGGTAAAAGGAAAGAAAAATTTTAACATGGAATACTCGCACATAGCCAAATAACTACTAAAGGTTGTCTCAACGTGAACATTGTAGTGTAACTAAAAAAATTAAATGTTAAAAGGTATTCACCGAAAAAACAATCTATTTTCCTACAGCAAAAAGTTAAGATACATACCTGCATAAATTTAAAATGAAAATATCACCTTGCTGAGTTAAATAGGCAATTCATATGTTTTTTATCGTAAATAGAATTCGTCGCGTTGAATAACTTTTTTTTTTCAATTTTTATTTTAGTATAAGCGCTATAAAGCCGGCTATAATAAATTTATAATATAATTAACTGCGAAAATCGCAAGATTTAAACCTTTTCTGCTTTGTTTTTCAAGGAACAATGAAAAAAGAAAATTCAAAAGAAACAAAAGAAGAATACCACATTCAAAGCATTACTTGGTAATTGAGAAAAACTTAGTAAGTTACATCTGCGTTAAAACCCTCTTCTGTTTTTGTTTAGTTATGACTCTTGTAAGTTGAGCTTTACAATGCACGAAAAATACTCAAAATTTTTCAACTTATATCATGAAGTATTCCTACATTTTTTTAATTAAACTCCCACAAGCATCATATACTTAATACTTTACATTTCTTACAACGTTTGTCTGCTTGATATTAAGATAAATATTCAGCGCAACTCCGAAGAAGAAACGCGAAAATTTTACAAAAATGTATACAACTGAAATAATTAACATTGTGCAGGCATTTTTAAGTACCAACTTCAACAACAAACCTGCAAAAAAGCTGTTGTTTTAAACAATTCTTCAACTTTATCAGTTTGTCGGGAAATTACAATTATTGCATAGACAAGTACATACTTCATATCACCCACTTTTACAAAAACAACTACAAGAAAATTAATTACGTATTTACAAAGAGCTTTCCCATGTTAAGGGAAAATCAAAAGTCAATCTTGAAAGAAAGGGAATCGCGAAAAAAACAATTCTCGACTCGAATTACTACAATTTGTTCGTACTTTTGTTTCATTTTTTTCATGATTGAACTTTCAATTAAAATCAACATCGTAAAAACGACGCTTGATTTTTGAAACATGAATTTCATCGCGATGAATATGAAATTCATTTTCTGAAATTTTCTTAGCTCTTCAGTACGAGTTTACTTTAACCCGATAATTATAGATGAAATATGAAAATTAAAAGTGATTTTTCTCTTTTTCCCCCTTTTTTTAGCTCAATAATAGTTACACATTTTCGCATGACTAGAAATGCGCATTTTCCACGCTTGTAGATAGAAAGTCTTAAGGTTTATGAAGGGAACAGTGAATTGCGAAGGGAAAAGGATGTGCTTACTGAAGTGCAAACGCACTGTAATTCATTTATAATCAACTAATCCAGTTTTAATTTGAAATTTCTTCAGGGCCGAAATGGCTTGCACTCTGAACAGGAAAGGATGTACCTCTACCTACCTGTGTTTAAAACAAAATCATTCAAAATTCCGGTCAAAACTTAACTATGAGTATATAATGAATCTTACTGTTAATGAAGTTGAAGCCATTAAAAATTTTCATCTAAATAGGAAATTCTCCGTCTTGCTATTATTTAAATGGCGAAACAAATGAGTATTATTTCGTTCTTAAATAAAATCAAAATGTTTTCTTGAGAGATATGAACTTTAAAATATTGAATTATCAACTTTTGATAAAACATTAGAAGATTTAAAATAAACCAAGATCATTACAGAAATTTAATGAAATTTAATCTTCGTTTAATAATAGGGCATATGTACAGCATGTCCGTTTGATCTTAGTACCCTTAAATGTAAAAGTGTGTTGAAGAGTACTAAGATCAACCGGACGTACTGTATGTAGCCTACGTAATTATACAAACTAGTACCCAGATACCTACCTGCCTAGTATTTGGTACCTACCTACTACATTACCTTACCTATATCTACTTGTTTCATTTCATAAGAATGTAATGAAAAAGATACGAGTAGGTATGCCTTATTTATTATTCAAGATCACGTTCCAAGTAAAAATCATCTACCTCAGAATACATAATTTTATTCAAAACTGTTCTTAATTAATTACAGCTTAACGATTACTACTAGTTGAGGTATATTTTAAAAAGTGCGTGAATTCACTGACAAAAAACATCGCACATCCGAAATTTGGGTCAAAAATCACCTTATTTCACAACTTTACCATTATGTGAATAAATTAAAAAAATAATAATTTGTCGTATTTTGTCAGTTAATTCATTATTTACGACGGCCAAGATGAAACATAAAATTTTTTTATCAAATTATAATTACAAAAGAATAATGAAAGAAAGAAAGCTTTAATTTTTGACACAAAAGATATAAAAATAAAGCAAAATTAACTATTTAAATTTTATGGTCTTTTACACTTTTATCTTAATTACTATACGTCTTCCGAGTTGCTGTGTTTTTTCATTATTATTATTCGAGGGTCCGAAAAGCGGTTCAGTTATCTTCTATATGCCATCTTCTCTTCTTTTTGGAGAGCCAAAATTAAAATATAACTGAGGGCCGCAATTAACATCTGTAAAATGAAAAAAAGATACTTCGCAATGAAGGAAACGTACAAAACTACACGAGCGAGAACGTTCTACACTCAGAAACGGAATCGAGGAACAGATAATTTGTGTTTTTATGTCGGGAATTTTGAATTTTATAAATTTTGACGCGCATTTTCTTTTGTTTAAGATTTTCATATTTTCTTAAGATCCCGGCGCGAGCGCTATAACAAAAGAACGGGGTAGTAAAAATAAACCAACTTGATGTTAACGATAAGATGACTTCCAGCGATTTAATTAAAAACACGCCGATGTTGACGGCCTGGAAAATTTCTTTGCTTGAGGAAAACGTCAAGTAGAGGTTTTCAATTTAGACTATTGGCTAGTACTTTAAAGTTTCACCTACAAACCTGCTCTATTTTATCGTTCTACGCACAAAAAAGTGAAATAGCAGTTCACCTAAGTCGTGGGATCATAATTCAGACCAAGGAAGTGCTTTTCCCCCCAGTTCAGTTTACTTTTGCTTTAATAATTTTTTTCCCAAATGAGCTTATCGACACCCTCTGAAATTTTTGCTATATTTCTTCAGCGGATGAAAAAGCGTATTTTCTTTATTCTTTAATTAGTGTTCATTTATGCAAACCAGCTGACGAAGTATACTTCAAATATTATTCACTATTTGTTCGGAATGCAAATTAAAACTAAATTGATTAAACTTTATTAAAACTGGATGTTTCGTTTTCACTTAGAAAAAACAGAGAAAGAAAATATAGCAAAAAAAACTATAAATATTACATTTCTCCATTTTTTTCCGTTTCGGTAACATCTTTCTTTTCATTTTAAGATGGTGTCAATTACAACGAAATTTCTTTTTTACCGTAATCTTTCACGAATTACTGGAAAACTTTCAATTTTGATTACAATCACAATTGAATAATGGCAATTTTTACGCTCTTTGATCGCATCATTGTAGTATTTCCATCGACGTACATAAATGAAAGAAAAAATTTCAGCTTTACTATTCTTCAACATCTGCATTTTGCGTTTGATTTTTCAAATTTTAGTAACTCCTGCGGACATGTGATCAGAGCCATCGAGAGGGTACTTTACTGCAAGCCTAGCTTTTCTGTAAGAGCTCAGACATTTTCAAGTTATTCAATAACGTAGAAAATTTTTCTCTGTTTTGCTCAATTAAAAAGTATAATGGACAAATTGAAGAAAGCGCCTACAACATCAGATGCCTGATCCAACCCAAGAAAAAAACGCTACCAATGTCCATTGTTTCTGTCATCATCAATATAAAAAAAAGCTTACGATATATTTCATTTTTGATAATATATGTAGGTAGTAGGTACACAAACACATAATACGTCTGCTTTCGAGAAATTGTATTGCATAACAAAGCTGAAATTAAGGGAGAATCGATGGTATTTATTTAGTATAGGGAATCACATACAAACGAACAATGGATTGTTTCGAAGGTAACTACGCAAGAGGGATACCACGGATGGACTAAAATATTTTGGCATAGGAGGAGAAATGAATTATGCAATCATTTGAATGGAATACCAAGACTACACGAGAGCAAATCCGTATTTGTTACGTGCCAAGTTTTCCAAATATTTAACAGCTAGCATGACTCCTATGTATATAAAAATGAACCCAGCTCCAATCACCAGTCACCACCCAACCGACATGTAAAACAAAAGCAAATTTTTTCATCGGTATTGCTTTTGAAGTAATTTTTAAACGATAATTACTCGATTATGTATGAAGAGATGAGTGGCGTTCACGTATAGGGGTAAACTTTCATCAATACAGCATTACTGTTGATTACGCCATCATTAATCAACATAATTACAACATAAATAACACATCAAGTTGGATATGCTCGCCAGCGTTGAACCAACTTTCTTCGAACATTCCAACCTCCTATCACTCCATTTAACCTTCAATGTTGCTTAATAACAGTAATAATTTAACCAAGGGTAGCCTGAATTTTAGAGGTTTACCGCACACCGCGCCGCAACATTTATAAAGCTGACATAGTTTCAAAACATCATCAAGCTTTCAAATGTTTTCAAAGAAAAGTCTGCCTGTTATTTGCATTACAAGACGATCGACTTTCATTTACGGTTTCCAAACTCCAATGTAAAGAAAGAACAAAATATAAATTAACAAACCTTCCATCAAATAGGTTATTCATTTAGTCGACTTGAAACTTTAGGCAGTTATTTTCGGTAATGTTGCAATCTAATGTTTATTAGGTACATGATTTGAAATCGGCAAATCTTACACAATACATTTGCTCTTTATGTGTACATAATATGAATTGCGTACACGGTATCGGCATAGACCCATTCAATAAGTAATTTTTTTAAACATGCTGTTGAGTAAAAGGTTTAGCTTTTGAATGTTGCCCAACCCCTCGAGACTAATGATGGAATAACGTTTGTGAAAAGCTCTCGGGTTCGATTTAGATGCTATCACGAACTTTTTTCAAATTCACTTCACAATTTTAGCGGTTGACGCTGAAACATATAAGTACGTACTTTAGTTGGTAATCTTTGGTCTCAGGAGTCGATATTAACGCGATAACGAAGTTATGATTTGATAAATTCGTGTAAAACGATTTGCACTTTTTTTTTTAAATTATAAAATACGACCCGCGTGAAAACTTGAAAATTTAAAATATCACGGGTCGATTGAAAGGAGGTCTGTAATGTAACAGGTGAGATTGTAAAAACAAATTTCACCAAAATTCACAATAAAAATTTTCGCGACCCGAATGGGGATCGATCGGTCGACAGTCGTGAGCAAGTAAAAGTATACTGCTGTCACTACTCGCAGATATAGTGTGCCACGCGATGGTACATAAGATCGATCGATCGATCAATTAGTAGTTGTTGCTTTCATACTCCAGTTAGTTCTATCTTACTTTAGAGTCAACCAGATGTGATCTGTTGAAATAATTTCTGACGCTGACTCCTCCTATTCACTTCATGTTATTTGTGCATATTTAATACATGTAAGTCTCGCTACGAAAGTGTTTTATTCATTCATTCAATCTTCTCTAGTAATGTAGTCACCCCTTCGTCTAGGAATTACACCTAGTCTCTATTCTTGCACACAAATCCTTCGAAAGTATAAAAACGAGTGCTTTAAAGGAAAGAAGAATGTAGGAAAGTAATCGATGACGGAGTTAAATTTATCATAATTTTAAAATAACTCGCTATCAATCTTTCAAAAAACATCGAACTTTTAAAATACCCCCTTTTATTACAAATTTAATTACGTTTCTTCGAATCAATCTCAACATTTACGAATCCCCCTTTCCCAATTTGTTACTCACCGCTGAAACTTGTTAACATTTAACGCAACCCCATTTCTTTCTCATTACGTTCTTATTTTTGGCTCACCGTTAACTTTTTTTCATCAACAAATGATGTTCACATCTAGCAATTAGATCATAGGGTTAAATTTTCAGTTAATTTTTCATTTTGACAAATTGATCATGTTGTCTGCGATAAAACTGCCTTCAACTTTTATACAAATACCAAATTATACTTTTTTAATTAGCTTCTTTCGGATGTAACGTTAATCGCCGAGTTTAGCTCCTCGTTTTTAAAAGTTATAGCTCTTTTTTTTTCGACAGTTTTGTAGTCGCATGAAAAAAGGCAAGAAAAACCAACAACAAAACAAAAAAGTTAGGTAAACTGATACAACCTGATAACGTTTACAAAGAAGATCCCTTCTCTTCATTTTTCAAAGGGAAGTTTTATTTCCATGTTTTCGACGGTATACGAAGTGATTTTTTAATGGTTCTTGACTATAATCGCGAAACAAATAATGGAAATTGCTCTTCTATGGAGCACCTTTAAACTTACACGATTAATCTTCAGTTACAGATCTGTGCGGTGCGTTTCTTAAACGTATCATGTTCGAACTTGTAACTTGGAACGAGATTTTTAACGCGGGAAAAGCATCGTATGGTTTGAATTTTTGATTTTCGCATTCGCCTTCCAAAAGGATTTACCATTAATGCAGAAAATTAACTTTGTCGCGTAACATTTATGCTTATTTTTTAGCCGGCAGCTGAGCACATGGCAGGCTTTATGCCAAAACCGAAAAGCTAAAAAAGAAAAGAAGCTACTTCAACTAACGCAAAAGGTTTAATTTATTCAAGAATTTCGCTCGACACCTAGAATTCATCTACATTTTTATTTAATTGCAAATCCTCGGTAAAAATATGCAAAATAATTGGACTGTGCATTACGTCGTCGAGATAGAAATTTTATTTCGCAAATGCCACATATTAAAAATAAACGTACACGTTCAGACTTAAATTGAACGAGAGAAAAAAACCTCGACGAAAACATTAATCTGGACTTAACATATTTTTTGCGGGATTTGAACTGTGTACATTTTATTTTGCAAGAATGAATATATTAAACAGTGTAGAAAATTAAAACGATGAAGAATTACGCGCGTCATCCTTCCCGATGCATAAAGCAGGATACCATAACCAAACAACAAATTATCCCTCGTACCTCGTCGAAATTCCATCATCCACTTTGTCGGATGTATTTAATATGAATTTCACCGTCAACAATACCATCAGCGGTATCGAAAAAAACACATCCAAATACCTAGTCGAGGTTTAAACGAAGAATAAGAAAAAGTAATAATACCAAAATTATCGTCGAACGAGGGTAACATTTGCAAAAATAGCGCTTTCGTTCCCATATAAAAAGCGCTACAAAATGAAAAATGACACAAATAAAAATACACCACCGTAGTGCCCCGCCGATAACATTACCAAAAATGCCGAAATCTATATTATAGCTGTTTCGTTGCAAAGTCCTTTTTATCCAGTATGACATCGGGCCACGAAGTTCTCTCGTTCTAAAGTCTATTCCTTCTCATATACACATTTTTAAACGTATCGAGTTGAAGGCGTCGTAAAGTACGACATTGGAAAAAATGCAATGTTTTTCATTGCTGCGTGTTTTTTTTTGTATTTCTTTCTTGATTGGAAAGAAGGACCGATGTAGTCGTTTTATTTTCTTCTGCTTTATGATGACCCTTTCGCAGAGTTTGACTTTTTTCCCCCTTCTCGACAATTGGAAAATGCCATAGAACCATTATTACAATTTCCAAACAGACACTACGACTATTTTCAACTCTTATTAATAAATCGGTAATTTATAGGGTAATTTTATTTATATTGGCCATTCTATTTTAGTTGCTTTTAGTATCGTGGATTAGCTTTCACGACGTTATCATCTATCAAATTCTAACCGAAAATGAGCGATAAAAAAATTTCACGATCGTAATCTGGAGATCTCGTGGCAATTTAATTTTATTGAAGTTATTTTTCAAAAGTTTAATTTTCAAACCAACACCGGGAAGAAATGATATCAACTTTTTGCCTCACCAAGTTTAAAATTTTGCAACTCATCGACACTAAACGTATAAAAATTTTACAAAGTTTTAATCGAGGTAGGTACTTTTTTTTTATTTTCATGTTTTCGTCCATTCAAAGAAATTGATTTCAACCGAGAGAAAATAATATAAGAATTCTAAAGGAAAATGGAAAAATTCACAAAAGTTTTTCATGATTTTCACTCGCACGATAATGGGAGTAAATGCACAATTGAATAATTACGTAGGTCTATTTGCACGGGGTGTCACGGTACAGGTTAGCATCCCTTCAACATCGATATAGTCCACTTATGCCAGGTTCACGTATGTATGTTTGCCAACCCTGTGAATTGAAGGGGTAAAGATGTGCTCAGTTGAAATTTTTTTTCAATTTTGTTTTGGATTTTTGACGGTGCGTCGCTCGACAATCGTGATAGATAGGAAGTTGTACTTTGCGCCGTTGGAAAGCTAATTTCATATAGAATTTTTTAGTGGGGATGATCATTGTGCTAGGTAATCATGGGGGCCTGTACCGAATTAAATATTTGAAAAAACGTATTGAAAATACATTTTTTTTACATTTTTGAAGAAATCTTAAAAAAGTTTCCTCATTAGACTTCATTATTGTGAATTGTTTTGGACGAAAAAACGTCGAGCTAATAAATGGCGAAAACCGGACCCCTATCTCACTTTCCAAAATAAAATAAAAAAAAAATTCAATTGAGCACATCTCTGCCCCTTCAATTTACAGGGTTGGCGAACAAGCATACCTGAACTTGGCATGAGTGGGCAATATCTCTAATGAAGTGGTGCTAGCCTGTACCCAGACACCCTGTAGAAGTACAAATGTAGGTATAATCTGCATTCATGCGGGGTTCGAACATGTATCGTTGTTAGGTGTTGAAAATTTTCTCATGCATAAATCAAAGAAACAAAAACTTTCGAATAGAGGCAGACAAAAGGATGAAAAATTAGCCCAATTTTTTTCAACATTTCACTCAAACACTCTATCACTTCCACTTCTTTCTTCATCGAAGTCTCGAACCTTTCGGCGTATAAAAGTTACATGGTAAATTTTCGCTCAAGAAGAGAACGCCAACCACAGATGTTTTTGAAAACTTCTCGCTAAAAAATGAAAGACAAGCTTCAACAATAAACTCCAACAACTCGTAACTTTCAACTTTAGCATACGGTTAACAAAGATGTATTAAAATCCATCCGTAATGGTACAATGTATTCTTAATATTATCGAAACCTTTCACCATTCGAAAATTACCTCAATAAATCGAAAATAATTCTTATCATGCAACAGTAATCGTACTTACGCCTTCATTAACTCCGTACTTCCCAGGCGACGAGAGAATTTCAACCTACATGAGTTTTCAGCTTCCAAATCTGTACTTCGTAGCAAAACAACCCTCTGGCGATAAACGTCAAGAATTTTTCTTTATCGAGCGCGTTAATACGCGATATGAACACTTCAACGTGATTATTTCCACGAAAATATCGTCAAAGAAAAACAAATGGAATTCTTGTATTTTTCATATCCCCTTACCAAAGACTCACACTGGCTTAAGGGTGAAGTTTTATTTCTCTGAACATTGTATATTTTGCATATGAAAATCTGAACACAAAAGGACAAACAGAATCGAGCGTTTTTATTATATTTTTTTCCTTGTTATTTACGTCATTTTTTTTTCGTCTTGCAAAGAAAAATATGAGATATCATTTGAAATTTTTGTTCGTAATTTATATGTATATAGAATATACTCATTTTTTTTGTTTTTTTTTTTACAACAACAACGGTATAGTAGGTTATTAAATAATAATTTTTTTCAAAGATTGTATCTTAAGGCTTCGAATATGCACTAGAATTAGAAGCACAAACTACCATAGTAAACTCAAGCGCAAAAAATACACAACCCCCATAAAAATTTAATCTCTTCAACTTATATATCTCATTTTGCCAACATAACGAACAAATTCCTTATCGACTAGTACCAAATCATGGTTGCATTTGAGCTGGAAAAAGTTGAAACTGCAAGCTAACTTTTTAAAGCTTAAATTTATCTTAATTGAACGTGCAGAAGCGTGTAAGAAACAAAACGTTCGTTTTTTGCGCTATTCGTCGGCAGAAAAGAATTTACTGGTAATCCGACTTTGTCAGTTAATCTGATATACTCACATGGAGGAAGCCTAACGTAAATGCGATTCCAGTCAGCCAAGAGGATTTATCTTCTAAAAACCAAGTAATTTCATCTGTGCAACCGTGAAAATACGCATTGCCCGTAACTGTATCTCGACATTCGTTCGGTAAAGGTTTCCTCAACGCTAGATAATCGTTTGGTCCGTCTGCTCCGCAGCAACCCACCTATGAAAAATTCGTTAAATGCATCAGATAAACTACTAGATAACAACTTTTTTCCACCAAGATGATCAAAAATAACCCGTTCTTTAAACAAAAACCCTCTTCAATATGTAATCCTGTGAAAACACTAAAAACGTACTATTTTTATTACCCAATATCGGCTGTAAAAGCTACAGTACATTTTCTATAAACGTACGAATGTAAATGAACCCAAGATATTGGTCGAATGGTCTACGCTATATTCGTTCAGAATGTACAATTTTAGTGTACATGTATCTAGGTACTTTCGGTATACTTTATGTGCTAAATTCAATTACCAAGAACATAAATCAGAATGCTTCATTAGCTTTTATTTAAATACGTGTACTATGAAAATGCTTTTAAAGGTTATGTGATTTCTTATCTTTTCAAATTCATGAAAAAACGAGCATTTTGTTGAAGTAATTTTACCGAGGTTTTTTATTCTCCATTTTTCACAGGCGTAGAGGAACAATAACGCAGAAAATGCGAATGCAAGTGTAAAGAAATATCTTAGTGCATCGAGTCATGATAATCTTGAACAAACATATTTAACACCTCGAAAATACGAAAACGTGCTTTTAGTTCAATGAACAATAAATCAAAATATTTGATTTCGATATAAATTATTTATTTTTTTCAAGATGATTGAGATAACTCGCGGATTCCACAATTCGATTCCGAGGCGTTACGTCCATACATGTGGCAAATGTTACATTTTGTTTTTATTTTTTAATTTATGATTTTATGGTGCGTCTTTGTTTTTATATTGATACAATTAAAATTTGCTACTGCCCAAAATCACTTTAAAACACATTTACTCTTGAGAATTGCATAATTTACCTCTTATTTCTGTTAAATAAATGTCCAATATTTAAAAATATCCTATGAAATACTTTAAACTGAAATATTTCGAGAACCATTACTCGAATTGAAAAATTTATAGTCATAAAAAAAAAGAAAATTGTATGCTCTACAATTCTGATAATAACCAATTTTTCTCCAAAGTGATTATTTTTTAAGATGAAAGAAAAAAAACGCGACGCTACAAATTCAAAAGCAAATTTTGAAAATCTTTGCCCCTTCAAATAAACAACTAGGCAGTATGGTCGACAGGCAAGAAGGGAAGTTTTGCAATAGGAAGCAGGTATAAGGAGATTCATCACTGGGTCATGTCTACCTAAACCGCAACGCAACGAAAATAAATCGGTATGTGACTTGTGACATTTGTCACGTGTGTGGAAGCGGCGATAATGAATATGCATTTTTAATCGAATAAATACGCAAATTGCATCGAATATATCGTAACTGATCTTACCGCGGATATTTTCAATTAACAAGAGTAATAAAAAATATTACAAAATTATAATCTCTATCTTCCCGATAAAAAAAAGACCAATTTATCGCGAACAAAATCGCAGATTTTGTTATCGAAGAATTATTCGCTTCACCGAATTACACCATAGTCATATTTTTCTCATTTAACAATACTGAAAATAATTTATATTTTCCGATATATATTCATGAACTTTGAAAACAACATTATTTCGGTGGTAATTTCAATAGAGTCGAATGTTTATGTAAATAAGACAATGAGAGATACACAGAAAGTTTAATTAAATAAAGTTTAAAAGTTTGAATAAAGTTAGGCGTTAAGTATGTGGTACCACGTCTAGTTTTTGTTTCCCGAAACTTTATAATAAGGGAATACGCAATCGAAATAACACAAATAGAACCAACTTTATTAAATGGAACAAGATTACTTTTTCTAAAATGTTTTCTCGCTCGAGACGATTTTCGGTGTTAATAAAATTGCATATTCGATGCCGTAAAAGTTGATTAAAATCATAATTTCGTTCTGTTGCTTTAAGTGCAACAGAACACAACCTTTGGTTCCTCAACTTACGCGTTCAACAGAAAAGAGTAAACTTAATTTTCCAATATTCCAAGTTTTTACGTTAAAAAAAAAATTCACAAACCGTTTACTCCAACTTGTTCACCTGGTAAAAGCTCACGTATTCGTTTTAATTTTAGGATTTTCCAATTTTCAAAAACCCTTATTCTAAATCTTTGAGTTAGCAGTACTAAAAGGATTGTTTGCAATACGCGATAAAATTCTACGAAACTTATTTCATACGTGAAAAAATAGGATCAAATGTATGGAAAAAAATATATCGCACGGAAAATGCAGATTTAAATTTTCAAGTAACTACTACCATATAATAAACATTAACCGAAAGTTATTTTCGTTTTTGATAAGCTCTTAGGAACGGTTTTTTTTTACGCGAACACATACGTATATACGCAAACAACACTTCGCAAATATAACTTTTACAATGAAATATCTTGTTCAAACTAGGATTTAAGTTTACGTCGTTGTCGTCCTTTTTTTATTCGAAACACACAGTTCGGCTAAACAACAAAACGATGGTACTTTTTTAACGCATTATGCTGCAATAAAGCTAGCACTACGAAAAAAACCAAATAATACAATTTTCCACCAGCGTTGGCGTGTTCTACACAAAAGGCACTCAAATATGTTTTCCAAACAGTTGGTTTCATTTATCACAAAATATACTCCGCGAAATGGCCACAGCGAAAAAAGTTACAAAATTTCAACAAATTTTTTCATAAAGTAATAGCCTTAAAATATCGTCGTTTCGAGTCCTGCTCGCGATCATAGGAAAAAAACAAACCTTCAATATCTCACAATTTTGATTATTTCTTAAATATTTCTTTTTCCTAAATTTCGCTAATATTGCGACCTCCTCAGACATTTCACAACGTAACTTCAACTTGAAATATAAATACCCTGAATCGCTCTCCTCGTTGAGTGTTTTCAAAATTATAAACATCTATCGCTTTTTCTAATCGACGTCAACCTTCAACAAGGCACATATTGCATAATTTTATAATTTCACTTGAAGGATAGACTGGTTATTCGTATTCCACCGATCATCTCTATATCGAAATGGAACAATCAAGCACCGAGTACGTGAAACGTTCAACAGCCGATTGAATTCATACGCGAGTAAATTATGAAATTCACGAAAGAGATGAACGATTACGTAATGTGACCGTATAAAAGAGGGGAATCGACGAAGACGGTCTATTTTATAAAAGAGCACAAACGGAATGCCAAAACGCGCTACCGAAATACCATCGGAAAAACTCACGAAGTATGATACACCAAGCGACGCAATTTTGATGGGAAATTTCCACCGAAAACTTGACGACAAAATAAATTTACAACGTAGTAACTAACGCTTTTGTAATAATTTATAATCGTTTCGGTTCATTAGGGAGAAAAATTGTAATACGTGAAAAAAACCATCGCGTATTTTTATACAATAGATGAGAAAAAATTATCGACCTTGAAATTTGATTCTACAACAGTTTCAATTCAAAGGTAATATGAAACGTGAACGGTATATTTCAACGTCTATTTTGATATTAACAGTGATCCTTTTATCGCTGCGATGCTTCGTCGGCAACGAAATAAAGCCACAAATAGCGTGTTAAACTTTCTACCGGGGATTTACTCATCTGTCCAACTACAGCAATAACATTGATTCTGGACTCGTTATTACAAATTTCATAAGATTTTAGATTAAATATTAAATTTAATTTTTATCCGTTTTTATATTACACGTTGCGTAGTTGGTTCTGAGAATTGAATATAAATAAGTAAATGATACTTGGATTTTTTAAGATTTTTTTTTTTATTTTAGAGCAGTTATTTATTTTTTAGATGTTGAATAAAAATCACTCGAATTGTTCTTGGAATGTTCGGGATATTTCACATTTTTTGATCAGGTATACGCTCCATATACATTTTTGAGCTTTCAACCGTAAATTTATAGAAAATATTTCATATTCTGGAACGCGAAAACAATGAAGTTTCTTATTCGTATTTTTATTTTTATCGAACTTCATTTGAATTTTCAATGGCAATCGAAACACAAGGTACAAACTCCCAGTACCTAGCTAACTACCTACCTACTACCTATTTGTACTTGATAAATCCTACTCAAGTATTAATTAGCTATTTATAATTACATCATGTACAGACCGTCCGGTTGATCTTAGTACCCCTCAGCGCAAAAATCCCATCGATGTAGCTAACGCGTAAAAAGTGGCGACACTTACACAGATTACAAACAACGTTAATAGGGACGTCAGTGCGTGCAAATTACAGCACAAAAAAAAACGTACGAAAACAGTAAATCATCGATTATTAATGATTATTTTTCGTTTTTAAATAATTATTAATATCAATTTAAATTCTTCATTTTAATCAAACTAACGATTTATAAACATCGATTAGAGTTGCAAATAATTTATTTGTATTAATTATCTATGGTGTTGGGATTTTTGCGCTGAGGGGTACTAAGATCAACCGGACGGTCTGTACGTAGAAGTGTTGCCAACCCTCAAGAATTTTCTTGAGATGGCCAGATTTTTCAACGCTATGCAAGAATGTCGTATCATGGTCAGGAGTGACATGATATGATAGGTCATCGTTATATGGTGACGTGCCATGGTTACGAGTGGCATGTGACGTCAAATAATGCCTTCTGATGAACACCTTTGTCGCGAAGTGACATGAAAATGTCACACTTTGTTGCGGACTTGCACGCAAGCTGATTTTTTTACTTTTTTTCGACATTTTGAAAAATCTCAAGAAAACTGCAAAGATTTAAATTTTTATCAAAAAAACCAGTATTTCGAGGAAGTTTTCAACTTTTTCAATTTTTTCATAATTACGATTTTTTTGGCTTTAGATCATTTGTTGACATTATTACGTTCGAAAACCCCTTTAAAATGATATCCATATTGCTTAGCATCTGAAGAAAATCACAAGATTTTTTTTCTTGAAAACTCGAGATATATGGAGGCGGGTGTTGGCAACACTGCTACCTAGCTACCTACAGCTTAGCTAACAACATAAATAAGAAAACTTCGATAAAATTACAACAAAATTCACTAATATCGAAAGCAGATTATTAAATTGACATTGACAAAACAAGAAATTCAAGTAAAAAAAGTTCAGCTTTGTCGTTTTGTTAATCCGTTGAAAAAATCTAAGTGGATTTTCCTAGCAGAATTATTTCCGTTGCTTGTAAGATTTACTTCGGAACAATTTTAGACGCTCAACTTTCTGTCAACCTACACATTTCCAAGTCCGTGGATTTAAAAAATATATGACCTGTGGTCATCACGTGTGAACGAACATTGCACGCATGTCTTCAGGAATCAATTTTAAGAGGATTAAATAAAAAGCGAAATTTGGCGGTTTCTGAAGACGTTTTAAAATATAGGCGTCATATGTGTAGAAAGTAGGTAACCCGATATAAGTAAAAATATCACTTTTTTCATTTTTAGAACTGTACGATATCATTTTTTTCAACTATGGGAAAACCATTCACGAGTATAATCAACGTATACAAAGTATCAGCTATACATCGTGCGTTTAAAGTTCATGCTAACATTTTTATAGGTCAAGGCGTACAAAACTTTCTTTTTAATAGCAAGAAGACACTAGAAGAACATCATTACAAATATTTTCATCATTCAAGTTCACGAAACTTTTCGAGAAAATCTCTATCAACAATTTATATTCCAAACACATCCGAAAATATTCCAACTGAACCTTTTACGAGCATCCTATATTCTTAAAAAAGGAAGTATTTCTCGTTTTCTTTTTATTTTGTTAGTACCAAACTGTACTTTGTTTGCTGGAAAATGTAATTCGGCGTCAGCGTCATTTCACGAATTGTTTTTCTCATAGATGAAAAATACTGTAATATTAAATAACGTTAAATTTCGAAAAAACTTTTGATTCGTATACGTACAACAAACATTTTTACAATTTTTCCCCCCTTTATAATGTATAACAAAAAAAAAGACTTATAGATGTGTTCAGGATTTTGCGAAATAAAAAATACGTACACAGGATTGTACACCACACAAATAGAAATAAATGGATTTCGCGAACTGCTATTTTATTACTTTTTCTTTTTTTCTTTTTTTAAAGAAAATAACATTTAAAAACATTTATTATTACTAGATTTTTTTGCCTTCCTTCGATATAAGCGTAGCAAAAGTTTTATGTACTTGAGAAGATGTTCGCACAACGTTTGGTGCCGCGGAGTCAAATATCAAAGAAATTAGTCGAATATGGTGACTTCTTTTTTTACCTTTTTTAACGATTTTATTTTTCTCTTTGCATCTCTACCTACAATTGTGAAGCTCTTCAATTAACACCCTTTCGATGAATTTTTTAATGTCTTCTTGAAAGCTAATTAGTCTTTTTAATTTTTGTCACATGCGTGAAAAATTCTACGGTACTTCATAGCTGAAGTATCATTAATGTATTTTTACGATGAATATCTTCAGAGGCAAATTTCAATGCTACTGACTAAATGTGTTTTAAGAGCGCCGTTTTTTTCAATTAACACAAAACGCGGTAGATAATTATGCATAAATTTAAACCCTTTAAGAAATATACAGTACGTAATTTTATGATTCCAACACTTACTTCTTCTTGAATTAGATTCAAAATTTGTGATGTTCGGCTGTCGTACGAATTGATAATTAGCCTTTGCATCGAATCCCTGATTGATTGTTGAATACCACTGTTCACTTTACTATTTTCCAATGTTATGGCAGCTCCAACCATCAGGAAGACAAAACACAATATGTGGCATGCAACATTCTGAAAAAAGAAAGAAAATTGTCAAGAGAGAATACCTCATTTGATAAAAAAAAAAAAAAAAAAAAACAGAATATCGGAAAGGTGAATTTTCGTGTCATGCGAATTGCATAACCAAATTTAATAAAATATTGCAAAATTAAAGGGATAAGGGAAGACCGTAAAACCATCAATGATGTCTTCAAAATGAAGAACGATGATGAATGATTATTCAACTAGCTCATTTGCAATTACCTTACTCGCTTTGATATAAAAATTTTAAAAAAATCCTGAAAAAGATCAACCATAAAATATCCTGAATTTATGATCCGAAAACAAAATACGAGCGTGCACCTCTTCAATAAAAAGTGTTAAAACAATGCGGTAAAAAATCGCACAAAAAAATGCCAACATTCGACTAATGAATTTCTATGAAATTAAACGTTTGGAATACTAATCGTTGCGAATTAAATTGAAGCATCTCGTAAAGTTGAAATAAGTACAACTTTCTATCTCGATAACATTCCACTCCTTTCAATAAAGTCGATAATATAAGTACGTGGATGTTTTGAAAAAACCCACCTAATAAAGGTTTTTTCCTCTTCTCGCGCCCATTCATGTCGGATATTTGTATATTATCATCGATTCTATTCTGGGGTTTAATTTAAAATTCATACTTTTATTGTCGTTTCACTCCAGCATTGTAGCCGTATTTCCTCATTTGCCAATTTACATACTTTGAAAACGTCAAACATAGAGAAAATGTCGATAACGTTTTGTAAAATGTTTCCGTATCCGAAGCAGCGAGGAGGTGAGGCAATTTATTTTATGAGAGTTTTCGATCAACTGTAATGAAATTTTATTTATTTATACATAAGAAAACGTGCACTCCTGATATTGGAGTCTAAAGATGCTCTACTTTTATAGCATATTTTTCTCATTCTTTTTCCATCGAAGAACCATTGATACGCAACTTTTCTCCTGCATTTTCAAAATTTTCTTACATGTCGCGTGAACTTTTACGTCTCACGTAGTACGCCAAAGCTTCGAAAAATACTTATCAATTGAAATTCCATTTAGATATGGATCATCGATACGAAGAGATCTTTACCAACGACGAGCTACGCTAATTTAATAAATTTGTTTTCGTCAGGTGGAAAATAAAGTCCAACGAAACCTTGAAAGAGTCCCACATTTTTTTCAAAGGACCTGTTATTTTTTACAAGGGCTTAAAACACACGTGGGCCCTTTAAAAAATCCGGGCCCGAGGAAACCTCCTTCGCCTTTCTGTTTCAGTCTTATTACAAGTGAAAAATTATGAATTTTTCCAATAATGAAATCGAAATGAAATCTATCGTGAATTTGCTTTCAGTTCAATCAGAGTCATCTCAGCCTTGATGTTTTTCTGCTATAAATTCGAAATTTCGAATACACATGATAGGTAAACTTCTAGGTAACTGTTGATAACATCTCGAAATTAAAAAGAAAATCCATCACGAAACTTAGGAATTTTTACGTCGTGTTGCGTCTCACGTGAAGCAGAAAATTTAAAAATTCATTTCACGTATGTTTGAAAACCTACGACATCATTTCGAAACAAGATCAACGGATATGCGCAAGCGGATTTTTTTCTGGTATTTCTTCATATAGCGAAGGAATAAAAACGATTCCAGGCTTTTTGCGAAATTCAATTTCCGTTTTGCACTTACAAATTATTGGCGTAAATATCTTTTTTCTCAAAAGCATATCGATACATGAGAATAACGCACGAAGACAAATTACCATCGTTTTGACGCCGATGTACATCCATATCTCTAATCGTATGTATGGTTATGCAAGGTTGACAAAGAAGGCTGTAAATTTTTCTATAGCGAGGACGTGATCATAATAACGATAAATATAGAAAAAAGTAGACGAAACAATTTGTCATAAATGAAACCTATCAAGTTAAGAACCTTTATGAGATGAACCAAAAAGAGAATTGCTATCCAACATTTTCGCTGGTTGCTTCGTATCCATTAAGATAAAACATATTTCGTGTAAAATAGAGAAGTCGCTCTTATGGTCTTTAACGCCCCGATGTGCGAATGCAGCTACAAGTTTTAGCTTTTTGCTAACTTCGAATCGAAAGTTACTTAAAAATTATAAATCGGACTGCCAACGTCACCGAGCGCAATCGCTTTTTACATTATAAGATGTGTTGCATTTCAATATTACGTATCAACATAAATAAGCACAGTACCAATGTAATGCGATAAATTGAATAATACCAAAGTAAATACTAAAGATCAATTTTAAACTCGCTTCTTAGCATATTTTCCCTCTTCTTTATCGCTTTACCCTTTTACCTTCGTTCAAAGGTAAAACGTTCATTTCTGTATACATATTTTAAATGACAACAGCTTAAAATTTAGAGTGCTTTGAAATGCACAACTTCTTGACTTCTTTCCCGCTTGTTTTGCGTGTTCAAAGCCATATAATGTTTTTCGAACTTTTATAATTTAATATTTCGCCGCCGAGAAGGATAAAAATATAACTGAAAAAAAAAAACAATTTCATTTCTTTGGATAAGTTTTTCGTAGAATGTACGCCATGTGCGAATAGGGTGACCAATTCATTTTTGACCGTAAAATAAATTTCAAAGCGGGAAATTTTTTGACGTTAAACTTTACTTTGGCTAAAAACACGTAATATTATGATAATAAATTTTATTACTTTCTTTAATATCGCACGAAAAAAAAAATCAACTTTGAAAATTTTTTCATCCACGTTATGAACATATTTTAAGTGCCGCAACGTTTCCTCGTAAAAAAATACATGTATTTGATACAAACGTGTAATTGCTTGCGTTTTCAAACCTAACGATTTTTTTAATTAATTCGAAACGAATTTTTTTACAGGATTAGATACCTTTCACGGTGAATACGTGGCTCAGTGTTTCATATTTGTAATTAATTTTTTTTTTCAATTTCAATCAGTACTTTGAATTCAAAATTACTATCGTACGACTTAGGCTTTTGGTACGGAGGATGATACATGGCGACTTGTTATTTTTCAAGTTTCAGTATTTCGTTACCTAATTAGTATGAATTTTTCTGATTTTTCATTTCAACATAAAAATTTTTTGTCTGAAACGATCAAATTTTAAGCTGGATATTCCCTACTCTCGTTTTAATTTTCCATCACAAACAACGTAAATACACTAAAACAAAAAATCGGAGGTGCCATGGAAGACCCACACTTCTTCGCATGGATTCAGTGAAGTTCAAAATTTATAAATTTTGTTAAGTACAAAGAGGGATTTCAATCTATATATATAAAATGATGGCGGTTTTTTTTGTGACCTCATGAAAGTATAAAATTAAAAATGAAATTCAATAAGTTGAACATATACTACAATGCGCGAGTTGGAGAAAGGGAGGAGGGGGCGATGGTGTAGCACCGGTCGGTCGGCCGGCCGGCCGCCCGGTCTGTCTGTCGGTCGGTCGGTCGGTCGGTCGCGTAACGTTACATTTTCACCAGTTCAGTCCTGGATAGATAAATTCTTCGCGCGGTGAAAAGAGCAGAGGGAGCGCGGTGTGACGTCAGCGTACGATCGGAGCGTTATGCTATTTTTCAGTTAGGTCTACATAACGCTTTTGTCATGTGGTTCTCACTTCAAAAATTCGATTTTATTAAGAAGTTTTCATTTAAGTAAAACGAACTTCATCAAATAATTTATTTATACATATTTTTTAAAATTTAAATTGATAATTCGTATTTAGTTGAATCATACGAGAATTCCCAACTGATTAGACATTCTCATCAAAAATCAACTTATTGAACACGCATCCGAGGAAATATTATAACATCGTGTAATTATACGACAAAATTCTACTAAAAAATGACATTTTTATCGTATCAATAATTCGTAGCTCCTCTATCTTTCTACGTTCCACGAAAAAAAAAAAAAAACGATAAAAAGAACTTAAAAGACGATAAACTGATTACCTGGTAAAATACATCCTAATAATTTATCACTTTTAGTATATGCGTGATCTGTCCCTTTTTTTGTTCGTTTGCACGTTATATAAACTTTCAAAAATATAACCCTTAATTAAATATCAACTTTTGAAAATTCACAGTGAGCCATCATTTATCAACAAAAACACCCTGAAAGTGAATCTCGGTCTTGACCATTTTCCGACATTTGACTGAAACCGTAAAAAGTAATAAAATAACACGTAAAGGCGAATCAAACGTGAACGAAATAGCAAGAAAAACACTTCGGCAGAATCATCGATACGATTAAATTCGACGATTTAAATACAGATAAATTCTTTTTAAGGTACAATTTCTAATCCCAAGAGTGAAATTTTGGTAATTCGTCGTTTCGCAAAAACTACCCAAATGTTTGGTTGAGTTACTCTTGGACAAACACTGTTGCGTTTTATATGCTTATTTTACTAAATTTAAAGCATTTTTTTCTCTGGAAATCATACGATAGACAAGTCATCGTAAAGTTGGGTGGAATGAATCTGAAATTCGGCCTTTAAAACTTTTTCAAGAATATATTATGATGACGCGAATTGGCGATGTTATTTTAATCAACAGTCAATTTACGAACGTAACGTCGTTTACTTTCATTCTTACTGACATCAGTATAAAGGCGTAAATGAAGAAGAATACATCAGACTATCTGCAGCAATGTCTTTTTGTTCTATTTCAAGTCTCTTCATTTAACACAGGTACCATACACATCGCATACGTGAAATGTGTTGACTTCAGACTAGATAAAGGAAGTTGCGTGATACTTTGATATTATAAAAGGCTGGGAAATATTGCAATATATTTTAAGTTGAATTAATCAGATAATATTTACCTACGTTACAGGCACATAGAGTATCGGTTAACATATAATTTTCCAAAATTAAACGGAAGTATTGTACACAAAGTGATCCCGTTAACGTGACGAATAAATTTTATAATTTATCTCGTTAGGTACTTTTGTAAATTACACGTTAAACAGCATAAAAAGTAGGTACAAATAACGAACGTGATAATATAAAGCATTAGATGACGTAGCTGTACTAAAACATCAAGCAATAAGTAGATATAAATTAAAAAAGAATCAAAAATGATAAATTACACTATTTACATTGATTTTACGCTGTATTCCTCAAGCAAAACTTTTTTGCTATAAATAAACAAATACGTTAACACAATGGAATAATTTAACGACCGTTTCAAGAAATCAGAAATATTAACACGAGGGTAATAACGGTTCGGAAAAATGTCAAAAATGATACGTCACTTGCGGGAAAACCTTTTCTGCAACGATAACAGCGTACATGGTTGCGATTCTATTTACTATGCCTCGCATGATCCGACGCTTACCAAGTTAGGAATGTAAGGAATTTCAGATTTTCAGCCTACAAAAGGCACGGTCGCGTAAATACTATATTTTTCATTAATAGGTGTGTTCGCGCGTTACCAGTATACTGGATTGCCCAGTTTAATTATTATTCTTTTCTGGTAGAAATTTACCAGCACCTCCAGAGCTACTGGCGACTGCGTTTACAGAAACTGTTTTCTGTAAAAAAAGCAAAAACGCACGAACACGTTTCTGGTTTCACAGGAGAACGCGCGAACAACATTCTGGCAGTTTCTTACCAGCATCTGTAAAAACTGGTAACGCGCGAACACACCTAATATTAAACCTGTCTGTGTTGTTTGCTATTGTTTTGTTTAGTGATAAATGAACTTTCAAACTTGGTCGTTGGAAAACTTATCAAAGAACGAAAGGAATTTTTATTCGAATAAAAATTTTTTTACCGATAATACGTATGTATAGAAAAATACTCTTTTCTGTGGGTTTTTTTTACTTCGGTGAAATTGCATCGAGAGGTTTTAACGCATGAGAAAAATGTATGCTTGAAATACCGAAACGTTATAGTAATTTCAAAACACCTAACCCAAGTCCGTAATTCATTTCTAAATGTTTGAATGCGCTTGTTTTGTTTCGACGAACTTTCAAACTACGCCAAAGATTTTTTTCCCACCGGCAAATGAAACTAACCCTTTTACTTGTCTAAATCCGTTCCTATTATGAATGAGAATCCACGCAAACTTCAAAAGTTCATAAGTACATCGCTCTCAGGTTTTTGTTTATTACTTCGTTAAAAACAGAAATACACGCGGAATTTCACAGTTGCGACGCGATCTTGAAAAATCATAACGACGAAAGGAGAAAAAAAACACCAAGCACTTTGCATACAATTTTCAAACCTTTATCCTTAGCTGAAAACTTTGCAAGGAAACCGTCGAGCTGTAATGATTCGAAGGTTTTTTTAAAAAGTTAATTTCAAAGGGAAATGTGATTCTTTTAATGTTTTCAGCCTTTAAAAAAAAATACAACCCGAATCGTAGGTAAATTCAGCTTGATCCTTTTAAATCCAATGATACGTGCGTATCGTTTCATTCGTTTATCTTACCAAAATCGTACTAACATGTCGGCATCATTTCAGTAATGAAATTTACTTTCGGGTATTTTCCACAATGGCAAATATTCCTCTTATTGCCATTGTGAATATATAACGTAAGCATTTACGTAGGTAAGGTACTTATAAGTAAATCATACAGAGCTGGGTACTTCTTTTCTTACAAAATTTTCACCAGTTCTTTTTCCTTCATCTTTAAAAATTTTAACCTGTACTCATTAGTAAATAAAAGTTTTCCACAATTCAATAAATTTGTGGTCTACAACTTACGCTTTCTATATTTGCAATGATACCCTATTTCAACTTAAACTACAATATGAAATGGGGTTTGAGTATTTACATGTAAAGTAAATTTGATAGATGAAACTGAAAATTACGTTGTGAAATAGTTCAGCCAAGAATTCTCATAAAAAATGAAAAATTGACGAATTTTTTTACCAAAAAACCAAAAATTGGCAATTTTTCAAAACTCGCCTTCGTTTATAAACACTTACATGGGGAGAAAATGAAATCGAAATCGATTTCAGTTCATATTAAACATTTAGAAAATACGAATTATTTATTTGCTTACATAAAAAAAACTGTCGTGTCCAAAAATGACAATATTAAAACGAAATTCAGTATTTATATAGAAACGCAAATCGTATAAGTAAATGAATATTTTACAAAGGTGAAAAAAAACGAGGGAAAGAAAATGATGGACATAGTAATAGCGAATGCTTTGGATTTTAAAATAAAATACAGTGTCTCATATGAGTGCATTATGTAATTGCACAATTTTTGCAATAAAAAATTAGTTGTGCCATGGAAAACACACGGTAGAAGTGAGAATTTCATCGCACGAATTTAGTGAAGCTCAAAATTTATCAATTTTATTAAATACACAAGAACAGATATTAATAAAATAATAAAACTAAAGATGAAATTCAATAAGTAGAATACATAATGCTCGCGAAGTAAAAAGGCAAGAGGGAGGATGATGATGTGGCACCAGTCGGTTAGTTGGTCGGTCGGTTGCGTAACGTTACGTTTTCACATGTTCGGTCCTCAATAAATCTGCGCGCGACGAAAAGAGGAAAAAGAGGGAAGTGTGACGTCAGCGTTACGCATAACGCGTTACACTTTCTTTCAGTTTGGTCCCCACAATGCTTTCTTGAGGTAAATGCTTTGAACTAAGGATTGGTCAACTGCGTGGTTTGATTTACACTTCAAGTGATAAGATTTGGTACAAATTTAAAATGGATACATGACCTACCCTACCACGTGGCGATGGCATTGACTTGAACATACGAAAGAAATGAAAAATCCATGTAAATGAAGAACTAATAACCGAATGATTTCAATGTTATAGGTTAAATTTCCTTTTCATTTCTCCTGAAGATGAAACGGTTCCTTTGAAATTTAATGTGATTTATGCGTAAAAAATTTTAATATAAGTGAAAGTAATATAATCGGCCAATAACCTAGAATACGAACGAAAGTTCTATACGTATGTATTATAAATTTTCCACTCGATATATTGTATCTCCTTCGATGGGTTCTATTTGCTCATTCCGATACCCATATCCTTTTTACAATATATGACGAAAAAAATCTACATTAAAGCAGCTCTTTTTAACGAGACTCAAATAATGAATAATTCAAAACGTATGCAAATGATTTTCGTATTTTGAACTTACACCATCGCCGAATTCATAACGTAATAAAATCGCGGCCTTCGGATTTAATATTTATTGAGAAAAACTACTGTGACTGTGTATATTGAAATTTCACGATAACCATATTTAATGTCCTTCGTATTACTTCTAAGCTGTTTGCGTCGTTATACGTTCGCGTCGCATTTCGTAGGCATTCTGTGTTAAAAAGAAACAAGGGTTGGAAAGTCGGCAGCGAAGCTTACTAAATCATATCCGCAACTTTGCCGCACCGTTAATAATGTTATTATTGCCCGTGGAAAGTTTAATGCGGGTTCAGGAGCAGGCAACCCTTTATGTTCGGTGTCGTCGTACATACGACGCGTCTTAATACACAAAAACTTTCTTTAAAAAATCCAACCTTTTCTTGCACTCATATCCGGAAATAGTCCCACGTGACATTATACGTCCATATACTTTAACATTTCACCCGTTCGCGTTTTCCAATAACATTTTCTCCTTCAGTGAAATAATTTTCATTAAGTAAGATAAACGATAAAAATCTTTCATTATATCGTATCAATTTTGTTTTTAGTATTTTATACGAAAATCACATGCCACAAGCTGCACAGCGGCGGACCAAAGGTATCGTAAAAATTATAAATCAAGTTTAGAGAAATTAATTAATCCATTTTGACACGAAGAACACCAACTCGGTGAATTTATCAGTTCAATCGTGCACATTATGTAAGAAACCATGTACATCCTACGTACAACAAAATGCAACACAAATAGCTCCAACATTTCTGGAAAGTTAACGAAAAATTTTATCAGAAGACATACTCTCTGGTAAGACTGTATCAAGAGAAACACTAAATCTTAAATGAACAAGGGACACTTGTTTTAAAAAGCTCCCTCGAGGTTTTTATCTGTCTTTTCGCTAATCAGTTTGCGAGCATGTTCGGTTGACATGACAAAACTAACAAACGCTTTTGTGAGCTAGATAGAAAATCGCAATGATAGTAATTTCCCAAAATCTGTAATTTATGATGTCAATTATTTACAGAACTGCGAAGATTTTTTTCATCTTGTTACGCGAAGTTTGAAGATAGAAGATATTATATTTGAAACTATCAAAGAAGACAATCACATTGCAGTTAGTAATTATGTTTTTTTCATTTTTTTTTTCAGTTGATTTGTTACATACGAGAATTGTAGTTGAAAAATGTAATTTTTAGTTGTTATCCATACATTATTGTTCAATATAATAAAAAAAAAGGAATGTTTTAAGAAAAGGATCAAGTAGGTACCTATAAGCACTACTTGGAAGAACAACTGATCACCATCTTGAAACTTTATACAGGGTGTTCCAGGGTAGAAGTAAGGCCTTCAACCCAGAAACTGTGCAACATAAACTGAGTCTATGTATGCATGCTTGCCTAACCCCCGGGCCGCAGGGGCAGCGGTATACTCTTTTAAAAAATTTTTTTTTCATTTTTGTTAACTGATTTTGAATAATTATACCTCAATTACTAAAATAGATAGAAACATGCGGTTTGTTCTGGGAGAAAGATAATTTTATCTAGATTATTCTTGTGTGGATGATTTTTGTGTTAGGTTAATATTCAAGGGTGTAAATGACAAATTAAAGAAGAAAACGCGTTTCAAATTGTGAAATTTTTAT